>PVJD01007913.1:0-78360 GCA_004026545.1 Mormoops blainvillei
CTTTATACCAAAATTTCCAGCTTCAAGCATCAGAAACTTTAAATTACCTTTTTATTGTAAGTATTTTAATCACTTTACTGCTAAAGCCTTATCTTTCCTTGCATTCTACTAATCCCTAGAATTTAAATTCCTGTGCCCTCTTTTCCAGGAGAGAACTAACTTTGGGTGCAGTAACTATCTTTGGATGTGTTGGGGGGGGGGGAGGGGGCGCGGTGCAAGGAAGGCAACTTGCTATTAAAAACTAATGCTGAGCGATTTCAAAGTTTTAAATAAATTCCAGTGACTCTGAGACCTTTTGGTTCTAAATAAATTGAAAAGAAAAACATTCTGTATTTTATGGTCTTAAGCAAAATCCCAGGGGTCCAGAGACCACATTCTATGGAGCTAATCAATTGATGTAAATAAGTCATCTTGAGTCATCAAAGGTAGATTAATCTTAGTCAGTTACCACTTCCCTCATTGTTCCCTCCAGTTTTCTCAATAAATGAAATCATTATGTATTTAGTCCATTAAATCTACAAAACTTCCTCTCTAGCGATGCCTCAGCTGAAATGATTTGGGTCCCCCTCTACCAAACCCACCCTTTTTTCTACAGTTCCAATCTTCCGACTCTAGTTTGGGCCTTGCTGACAGTCAATAGCCACCATGTCTTCCTGCCTAAGTTTAGAGTCAGATAAGCCTTGTTACAAACCCTGGCTTTCCTCGTGGTCCCTGCACTCCATCCTCTACTTACCACTTGGAAGAACTAGGGCAAATTATTTAGTCTCCCTGAGAACCTGTTTCCTTAGGTGTATAATGGCAGAGATCATACCTAATTCACAAGAGAGACTGTGAGGATTAACTAATAATGTAACTTAAGGTACTTTGTACCTTAATGGATAAAAAATAATGGTTTGGACATCAAAATCAATTTTTTTTCCTTTTTTGTGTGTGATTTCCTTTCTTTCTTCTGCCCCTTTTTACTATTCCCTCCTTCCCTTGACTATGCCTTCATCCCCTCTCCCTCCATGCCTCTCCTCTTTCCTCCTTCTCTTTCCCTTCTAATTCTTCCCTTGCAGTTGTGTTAGTTATTTTTTATACAATAAAGGTCCAACCATAAAACTCCCAGTTTATACTTTTTTTTTTTAATTCTCTGCCCTGGCTGGTGTGGCACTGGACTGAGTGCCAGCCTTCAAACCAAAGAGTCACCGATTCGATTCCCAGTCAGGGCACATGCCTGGGTTTCAGGCCAAGTCTCAGTTGGGGGCAGGCGAGAGGCAACCACACATTGATGTTTCTCTCCCTCTCTCTATCCCTCCCTTCCCCTCTCTCTAAAGTTAATAAGTAAGATCTTTAAATATATATATATATATTTTTAATTCTCTCAGTATAAAGGTAAATATCCAAATCTTTTAGTCTTTGTTCTCAATGTAACTTTTTAGGAACATGGTAGATGCAGTAATAACATCAGCAAAACTACCCTGGATGGTGTGGCTACTACCCTGTGATCATGGAATGAAATATTAGAGACACTCATTCCTCATCGTCACAGAAGTCACGCAAGGAAGGTATCATCATCATGTTTCATAAGTAAAGAACCAAAAGATAATGGGCCACTTAGTCGTCCCTAATAACACAGCCACTAGGTGGCAGATGCCAGTACACCGTGACTCTAAAGTCTATGTTTATTCCAATGACTATGCTGCCTTCTTGCCCTCCTGCCAACACATACATATTCCAGTTCTGCACCTTTGTGCTTGCCATTTTTTTAATCCTCACCTGAGGATGCTTATTAATTTTCGAGAGAGAGAGAGGAACATCGATGTGAAAGAGAATCATCGATGCGTTGCCTCCTGTATGCCCGCCAACTGGGGATGGAGCCCACAACCTAGGTCTGTGCCCTGACCGGGAATCGAACCAGCAAAGTTGTGGTGTATGGGATGACACTCCAACCAACTGAGCCACCTGGCCAGGGCTGTACTGCCATTCTCTGCACCTGGGATGCCCTTCACTCCCTAATCTACATGGAAAACTGAATCTCATGTTTCTTTGCCAGCTCTAATGTCGTCTTTTCTGAAGCATTTTTGATGTCCAGAGGCAGAGATAGCAGCTTTGTCTTCTTGAGCCCAGAGCACATTCTATATAACTGTCTATATAAATAACTGTTAAAGCACCAGTAAACTGTGAAATCCTCAAGGGCAGAAACTAGTTTATTCATCACGGAATCACCTATCACTGTGCCTACTGTATATTAGGATTTCAATAAACCTTTCAAAATCTTTTACACATTGTCTGATTTCCCCTATTTCATGCAGTCTTCCACAACTACGTTCTCTCTAAATGTTAGCATGCCCCGGAGCTCAGTCCTTGAACTTTTTTTCACTTACTTACTTGCTTCTTAGATTATTTTAGCCAGTCTCTTGACTCTAAACACTATCTAAATGCTGCTGCTTATATTTATTAGTGTGAAATTCATATAATCAGACTCATGTATTCAACTATAAATTTAATAGCACATATCATAATTAAAATATATAAAACTGAGATCCCTATCTTCCCCACAGTTTTACCATCCGCAGTAATGGCAACTTCATCCTTCCACTTGTGGTATTGGGACCCTCCTTGATACTTCACATTCTCTAACGGCCAATGTCCAATCCATCAGGAAGTCCTATCTGTTCATACCATGAAATAGAGCAATAATCTAACTGCGTCTTCCATCCCAAAAGCCACTACCTTGGAAAAAACGACCACTATTATTGCACCTATAGCCTCTTGTTTTTTCCCACCCCATTCTTCTGAAGTTTATTCTCCCTATGACAGGCAAATTGATCCTTTTAAGATATAAGATGAATCACCTCTTTGCTTAAAACTCTCTAATGGCTTCCTATCTCATTCAAAATCTAATTCAAAGTCCTTACAATGGCCTACTTGTCTTGATAGGATCCACATCATCCCCCTACCTCTCTGATTTTATTTCTAAATCTTCTCTCCATATCTCCAAACCAACTTCCTTGATGTTCTTTAAGCACATAAAATTTCTCCCCTTAGTGTCTAAATACTTTCTGCTCGTTTTAGAACTTCTCCCTTTCCAAATACACATATTAACTTCCTCTCACTTTCCTCAGGTCATTGCTCAAGTGCTGTTCTGTCTATAATAGCACAACCCCCCCACCCCCAACTGTTACTCTCTGTTGCGTTACAAGCTTTATTTTTTCTCCATGGTACTTATCACCATCTGGCATAATGTAGGTCTACTTGATTATTTGTTCATTATCTGTTTCCTGACCGAATGTAAAAGCCATGAAAGCTGGAACTTTTTTTGGTTCACTGCTTGATTCCATTTCCTAAAATAGTTCTAGGCTCAGTAATGCTCAAAATTCTTGCATCAAATAAATAAAAGTATAATAACTTAACCAATGATAAAATGAAAGCAATCAATGTGGCCTGGACAAAAACCATACCTCCCAATATTTTTGCCCAGGTTTATTTCTCCTTGACAATTTTTTTTGCCCAATTTTATTTATCACTCGACAATTTTGCTCTCATGTACATTGAAGCATAAAATGCAATGAAATGCCATAGGAAAGATGACTGCTTCCTGTGACTTGGCACTCAGCACACTGAATCAAACCCCATGATGTTGTGGAGTACTTGGACCACTGAACAAATGGATCAAGTCCCATTTGCTTGGCCAAAAATTAAACTTTGACCATTGGCCATTTTATACACAGGGACTGCTGATGGGGGAGCATCTCAAGAAAAAGCCAAATTCAGCTCAGACCTCCTGCAATTCTCCCCAGAATAAATGGCAATTATTAGTCGAAAGTGAGGGGTAGCGGAGGTTGGAGAAGGGATTCACAGAGAACTTATTACTGAGCTGCACTGAAACATGCTCTCCTCCAGCTTTCTTTGGGTTAAGTTTAGCAAAGAGAACTAAAGGTAGATTAAGCCTAAAGCAAAACCCCTGGGAGTCAGTTTCAACAGACTATCAAGCCATATATGTGTTCTTGAGTAAAGGCCAGTGAAACCTTTGCAAGTTTTTGAACTGAGATGAATTAATCTTTCATTATCTAAGGCAATAATATTAAGAATATTGGACCCAACTTCATAAAATACTCCCCAAGAGTAGACATCTTGTTGCAGACTCTACGATGCCAATATAACTTTCCAGATCCTCAGGTACTCTTTTATCCAGGCTATTATCTAAGTGATTTTTTTTTTTGAAGTTTAGGTCTTTTTATACAAACAGAGTATGGCTAAAAAAAATAATCACCCATATAATATTTGTTTAATTAGTTAATGTAAATGAAAAATTTCCCATTAAAACTTCATACTCAAGGGAAATATTCCCTTAAAATTAAGCTTGCTCTAGAACATTTTAATGACTGGACGTATTTAGCCACAGTAAAACTTTTGGAACAAAAGTATGCACTTACCATGCATAGGCACCAGAAACTCTGGGACCTTACTGTTGAGGTCAAATGTTTCCATTATTTTCTGCAGATTCATGCTCTCAATGAATCAAGCCATTAGAAGAGTGAACCACAGATAACCTTTCAAAAACAAGAAATTGGCAGGTCTCCCATAATGAGACTGTTTCAGGACTGATATTATTGATTCTTGGTGGCTTCAAGTAAGCCCTTTAGCAAAAATATGATCAAAACAGTTGACTTTAACCTTTGAATAAAAAAACTGTCTCCATTCAACACATATGTATAGGCTGTTCAATTTGTAGTCTTTAATGTCCTTTGCCCCATGGGAGAATACAAAGAGGTACAAGACCCATCTCCTGCCTTTAGGGCCCTTATAAATGAATAGGTCTGAAAGCTACAACTAACGTTACAAAAAGCAAAAGATGATATTAGATATGAGACAAGCAGGAGATATGTGTCAATGCTAGAAGAATTTTGATATTAAGAAGATCCCACTTAACTGAAGAATTCAAGGGAAATCACATGCAAAAAAAAAAAAAATTATTGAGTTGACCTTGAAGGTTGAAATGGATTTGAGGAAGCTTTTACAGAAAGAAATAAATTCTCAAACAATAACTCAGAGAGAGCCACGTTCAGGATATCTTTTGGGAATAAGGGACCGTCCATGTGACAGGCAGCTTTTAAGATGAGCTTCAGTGACCTCCACATCCTGACATTCACACCATCATGTTGTCCCCTCCCCTTGAGTGTGAGTTGGACCTACAATTTGCTTCTGATAAATGGAGTAAGTCGAAAGTGATGGGATGTCATTTCCACAGTTAGATTACAAATGACTTTAACTTCCATATTGCTTTCTTCCGTCTATTGCTTTCCTGGCTTGCAGACTTTGATGAAGCAAGATGCCCTATTGGAGAGGCCCCTGTGCCAACAAACAGACAGCAGTACCCAGCCAACAATGAGAGAGAAACTAAGGCCCTCAGCCCAATAACCTGAAAGAAACTGAATCCTGCCAACAGCAAGGTGACTGAGCTTGGAAGCCGACCCTTCTTCCCCATATGGACCTTGAGATGACTATGGCCACAACAGACACTGTCACTGCAGCCTGTGAGAGACCCTGAAGCAGAGGATTTAATTAAGCCATGTGCAGATTTCTGACGTAAGATACAGGCACACCACAGAACTATTGAGGGTTCAGATCCAGACCACAATAAAGCAAGTATCAAAATAAAGTGAGTAAATCTTTTTTCTGATGGAGGGTCTCGCCTTCGATTCTTAAAAAAGGCAACATCTGTGAAGCACAATAAAAAGATGTGTGGTAAGACGAAGTATGCCTGTACAATGAGACAACTGTTAGTTTAAACCGCTAAGTTTTGGAGTAATTTGTTATCAGGGACAGATAACCTTTGCAGTCCAGATTGACTGTAGGTTATTGCCTGGAATAATTATTTACATGGGGCTTCACTATTTCCAAAAGCACTTTCTCATGCATTGTCATCTAGTTTTTAACAAAATCCGTTGAGATAGAAAAAGCAGGTGAAATGCTCATGTTACAGATCAGGAGAAATTGCTGTGGTTTTATGGCTTATACTCAGTGTCACGCAGCTGACCAGTCTTGTCTTTAGTTCAGTGCTCTTTTCACTACAATACTCAGAGAAATGGAAGGTGGAAGACGTGGAAGATTTAACATATCCTAGGATTGCAGCCTTTGATGCGGATGAACGGGAATGGCAAATGCCTGCACACAAGGGGACTGGTTTTGCTATTTATCTTTGCCTTCCTAACTCTTAAAACCTAGATGCTTTATAAATAAATCTTCTACCAATTTTATAGCTTTGTTTTGGTTTTTGTATGCTTCTCCCAAGTATGTCACCAAAATGTCAGAGTATGTTGACATTTCAGTTCATTTTGAATGGTCTTTGATTTTTTAAAAATTGAATAGGTCTGATATGCTCACAGGCAGGTTTTCCATATGGTACGTAATGTACGTATGCACCGTCATACATTTTGTTAAGTTTTCTGAAAACTCCAGTCCCACCAACTAAATACTCAGATAATTAGTGTTTATCTTGCAGTATTAACATTTATTTATTTATGTTACTATTAGGATATTATAAATACATATGTTTTCTTATGAATGAAATAGAACAATAATGAATCATTCCTGATAAATCAGTTAAGATGAATTCTACTCTAATACATTAATACTCTCAATAATACTAAATATTGCTACATTTAGTAACATTCATACCCCCCAACTCCTCAGATTTTCACATTTTTAAACATTGAAGGGCTTTACATTCTTAGCTCACTATCAGTTTGCCAGTTATGTTTATTGCTGTTTATGTTTTTATTCTTATATTGGAAACTTTAATTTCTAACTTCCTGCTTTTCCATGAAAAATGGAACTCAGAAAATCGACAATAATTGTAATGATGATTTTTAAAATAGGACTCTACACAAGAGCTTAAGTGACAACATGATGGAGGTTATGGGAGCCAGCCGCCAGGGATTTGAAGCTTATCCCTTAGAAGCTGGGTTAACATTAGACAAAATATTTTGGGTTTCTAAAAATAACAATTATCTTATGAAGCTGTTATGGGGACAAAATAAGTTAAAGTTTTAAATATGAATTTGAATCCCTGATGGTGAGTGCCAGATATTAGTGTTCAATAAAATATTTCCAGGGTGATCCCAAGAGCAGCTTTCCTTTGAATCAATGGTTCTCAGTCAGACTGCACATCAGGATGACACGGTAGCTGTTAAAAATAGCCAGTGCTTGGTCCCTGCGTTATTTCCCAACGCTTCCATAACAAATTACCACAAATTTAGTACTCAAAACAATACAAATTTATAAATTTACGATTCAGATATCAAAAGTGCAAAATGAGTCTCTCCGGATGAACCTCGTGATGTCAGCAAGACTGTGTTCCCTTTTCGAGGCTCTAGAGGAAATTCCGCCTTTCCTGGCTTCTAAAGGCTGCCTGCATTCCTTGGTGGCTCCCTTCTTCCCTCTTCAAAGCCTGCAGGGCTGCCTATGGGCGGAGTCCTTCCCACCCTGTGCCACCCTGACCCTGACTCACCTGCTTCCTTTCCTCTACCACGTTTAAACGCGCCTGGGATTTCTTTGGGCTCACCTGGATATTCCAGAATAATGTAAGGTCAGTTGATTAACAGCCTTAACCCCAAGTACTACTTTAATTCCCCTTTGCCATTTAAGAAACTCACATGTTCCAGAAATTAGGTCTTAAACATCTTTGGGAGGCTATTGTTAGGCTTACCCCAGGCTCTCACCTGCCAGACACTCAAATTCAATTGCTCTTGGCAAGAATGTGTTTCACACACTCACTAGGTGATGCTAATGGCCAGCCTCATTGAGAGCTACTAATCTAAATATTACCAGAGTTCCATGAAACATTATGCCCGTGAAATGTTTGATAATGGTCAACTTAGATTTGGAAAAATTCCATTAAATAAATTACATATTAAAGGTAGTTAAGCAGTTCTGTAAAAGAGAAATCTGTACATTATTTAACCAGTCTCTCAAATTTTTCTGAATAACACCTATTTGGAGTAACACCTATTAAGAGCCCAAGGAATTTTTTTTTTATGTAAGTCTTTTGAGATCTAATGTTCTAGGGAGGAAAATCATACAATGTCACTTAGCTTTGTTTTCTTTAGTCGGATTTTTTTTTTAATTTTTGTTTTACTATTAAACTATCAAATTCAGGACATGGTCAAGATGCTAAAATTCAAATTTAAGACGATCTACCCAGTATTGTATTACTACACATATTAATAAGAACCACATGGTCAACATAGTATAATTAAATCATTATTTGAGGAGAGAGAGAAAATTAGATCCTAAAATATAACTCTTTTACTAAATAAAAAATGTGGTTTCTGCATGTCAATATCTGAAGACTGATTTGTTTATACAAAACCATATATGACTTAATAGCATAAAAAGATTTGAAGCACACTATCTTATGTATGTATATTATAAAGACAGGCTATATCTGAAAAATCATGAAAATTAGTTCCATATTTCCTACAAGGCTCATAAATATATAAAATATTTAACCATTTTCCTCAAATTTCTCTGCAGAAATCTACCTTTTTGAATAGCAAGTAAATGTGGAGCATATGGTATTCAGAGAATTTTGTGTACATCGAAAAGAGACTCATGATTAATAATTGAAGTAATTTCCCAGCTACATTCTCATCTTTCAGAGGAGGGATAATTCAGAACAAATAATCAAAGAGACTGAATAAACAGGTTTGGGGGTAAAACAGCAAGCAGGCTACTTACAAAAGTTTCTCCCTTCAGGTAAAATACGTCAAATTGTTATCTACATACAATGGCTAGACTGTCCCCGAATGCAAATTAGATTTACAGTTCAAGAGAGCTTCTAGGATCAGAAATTGAAGACTGTAAAAGTTGAGTTCAAGCTATTGTTTAAGGTCACCAAGAATATGTTCAACCATTGTCTTGCTGCCTAACTCAAAAAATACTGTTCATGGCTTCTTTTTTTCCATGTCGGAAGTGACACATGCTGACTTTTAACCCAGGGTGGTGGTTAACTATCCAGCCCTGTAGCCCAGCCACCCATGTTGAAATCCTGACTGCACATTTTACTGGGTGGTGACCTTAGATAGGTTACTTAACCTCTGTGGCCCTGGGTTTCCTGAATCCAATAATGATACGTCAACGCTTGGAACTTAGTAATAAGACTCACTAAATGTTACCTCATATTTTTACTTCACTATACTTACACTTATTATAAAAGTGATATGATTAAGTGAGTAGACAAATTGATTTAGTGTTATTTAGTAAATTTTATTAAAAGCATATTTGCAGTTTATACAAGAGGTTAAGAAACTAAGTGGAATTTAATTTGAAATACTGCTTCATGGGCTATGCATAATTTTTCCACTAATTAATACCATCGATTTTTTATAATAGAAGCAATTTTAAAAGTTCAATTCCCAAGTTCTCAGATAAAAACATTTGAGTCCAAAAGAGACTGACTCTCATATATTTTAAACACAAAAAATAAAGAACAAAAATGCAAAGCTGCAAAGGTTTTATGATTAAACAATTTTACTCTATTAAGATCTAAAGCTACCTAAAATTCCTGAAAGAAGTTTTTTTTGTACTTCAGATTCTCCAAATAATTCATTCAGAATTATTATGTGCCAGTCACTAGTCACCATACTAAGTACCGAACAAAAGTTGAACAGTATAAAAAGGCATATGAGAATTTATAAGTTGAGAATTTTTTGACACTAACATTTTATATTACTGACAAGGTCATCAAGTTTTAGAAAATGTTTAAATAACTTGCTCACAATCCAGCAGCCAGCAAAGGACATATTTAAGTTCCATAATTCCCAGTTTGTCTACCCAGCATATATTGACCTTCATAGGAGATTCTGAAGCATAAGACAAACACAGTTATCCTTATATTGAGCAAAGGACGCAAAACGCTAAATTGAAGATTTTTCTTAGCATTTATTTCAATTTAAAAAAAAAAACAGTGACAAACCACCTTTTCACTTTCTCACAGGATATCAGATATTAAAATCGTCTTAAATTTAAAAAACAGATATTTTATTTTGAAATTACTATAGCTATCAGCTATTAGCAAGCTAAGGCAGAAACAGTCATCAGCTGCCTACTAGCAGTTAGGGCAAGAGGCTCACGCCTCTTCACTTTTCTCAGTCATTCTGGATGCTGATTTACAGCCCGAGATTCTTGTTCTGATCTTTCTCTGACCTGTGCTATTCACCTCATTCCGAAAGACAACCGTCCTGTTTCTCTGATCCCCTTATATTGGGCTTCTGCAGCGTGCTGCTCAGTGTGCTGGACTGAGAGCTGCAGTGGGTTCTGACTGTGTGTTACTACTCTTTTGACTCCTACCAGTGCACACACATTGTCAAAATGAAAGCGATTGCTTTTTTTTTTTTTTAACATTTGAAAAAATGCAGTCAGAAAATTTAAATCCTGACTCATTCGCTGCAAAGTTTCTCTGTATCCAGCACTGTGCTGGGCAGTTCATCTTACAGGGTTTCATTATTCGCCTTCTATACTATTATAATAATTTTGGGTTAGGTCTTCCCACTTCCAATCTTGCCTGTATACTGTTGCCAAATAATCTTCTTAATGCCCAGTCCAATTATACTGTATTATTTCCTTGATTAAAAAAGTAAAAGCGCTACACATACACAAACAAATGAATGCAGGGGTTTGTTTAAAAAAAAACAAAAACCTGAAAACTGAGTAAGGTCTGCCTTCCAGCTAACAGTAGTGTGCCTAAGTCAATTTTCTAATTTTGATATTGTTCTATGGTTGCATGTCACCACGGCGGCAGGCTGAATGAGATTCTTTGTACTATCTATTTCCTATGGATCCCTAATTACTTCAAAATAAAATTTAAAAATTAAACCTCTAAATGGATATCTTCACATTTTCAAAATAAACACAACACTCAGTATTATATTTCAGCATATCCTCCAAAAAAGAATCACTTAAAATGTTGTAAATATGCCTTGTTTTTACTGATACTTTTGCCTGAACTTTTCCATGCATTTCGACCTGTTGAACGCTTCTCTTTGGAGATACACCTTAAATGCCACTGCTCCATCCACGCGTTGCCTGATCCCCCGCCTGCTGACTACCGCCTCTCACCCATAAAACCTGCGCAGCCTCCCTTTTAACACTTAGAGTATATACTTTTCAATTTGAGGAGTGATTTTCAGCCCCCAGTGAATGGTAAGCTCTTAGAGGACAGAGTTGGTATCTCACTTATCTTTTTAGCCCCCACAGATTCTAGTAAGTGCTTTGTTCAGGATTTATGGGAGTGAAATAAATAATTCTTTTTTCACTATGCAAGGGCCATTGTCTTTTAAAAGAGAAAGTGGAAGTCAGTTGAAATCAACTAATAAATCAAAAATTTGTAACACACTGAGGAGCAAAAATAACATGTCTTTTAATGTAGTTTTTATGTTTCAGCGATCTTTTCTTTGAATAACCTTTGTTAGACACAGTACAAAACAAAGCTGTTCTTCAGGTATAGGTGACCTGTGCTCCGGAGTTAAACTCAAGCAATAGATTCCACCTAAGCGACACTAAGCCAACATCTATGGTATTTACTGCATAGAGGCTTCAAGTGAGTTTAAAGAAATGCCAAATTAACAGGGTCTCTAAACAGCACTGCAGTTATACCCTTCCCATAATTTTTTTTTTCCAAGTATGAATGTCTTTCTCTCAGTTTACTTCCTTTTATCTTCTCATTATTTCTCTTGACTGCTCAATAATCAAGGGTTCAGCTAATCCCCCCAGGGTCACGGGGGTATAGTTCTTATCTAATAAGCTTTGCAGCTACCTCAGTCTGAGGCTTCTCTATTACTGCAAGGTAGTGTTTCAGTCCTGAGGCTTAAATAATTATTTGCGCAGCACTCGGTCTGACACAACATTATATTTCAGCATCCATTTCAAGGAAAGAATATGTAAGCAAATAAACAATAATATAATAATGTGAGAGGAAACTCAAATTTTAAAAAATCGTACAAATATGCATTTACTTAACGTAAACCTTTCCATCTAGTTTCCAAATTTACTAAAACAAGTTATTTTAATCCATTAATAAAAAGGAGTTCTATTCAGATAATGTTCCCTAGCTTGAGCTATTTTTTTATTTGAGGTGCCTAAATTGCTGACATTATATAATAAACTCACATTCAATAGAGCATATTGAAGGCCTTTTAAATGACAGTTACTGTGCTAGACACGTACTTCATTTGTTATTCCAGAGTTTGTGATGAATTTGAACATGGTAAATAATCCTTCTAACCCCAGTCAGTGTATCTTTGTTAATAAAGGAGTTTTAATAAATAAACTGGAGTTGGTGGCAGAACCTATGATTTGTACAGCTCACTGGTCTCATAAAAGGATCAAACCAGAATTTGGCCTCAGTGACACAAAGATCCAATGAAACTGAATTAACTGAAAATTATTTTAGTTTATTAATTATACTTTTTTCTTCATCATATATCAGTTGGTAATATACTAAAGGTCAGTTTAATTTTTGCTTAACTACAGTTGATCCTCAGCTGACGTAATGGCTTTAATTATGGAATGTTTAAAATAAACTTCTCAAACTACAACCTCTTCACCTCCTCCACTGAATAATTTCTTTCAAAATTTGCAAAGTCACAGAGAAGAATGTTTATCAAGAACAGTACCCAGCAAATATATGTGTATTGATAATTACCTTAAGCTCAGAGCCATGATAACTGTTCAATATAATCTAGAGTTGGCCTGATACAGATTTTAAATTTGATATAATAATTCCAAATAAACCAAAGTTTTGG
This sequence comes from Mormoops blainvillei, assembly GCA_004026545.1. Lineage (NCBI taxonomy): Eukaryota > Metazoa > Chordata > Mammalia > Chiroptera > Mormoopidae > Mormoops > Mormoops blainvillei. Next base: position 12,789 of record PVJD01007913.1, read on the forward strand.
CATCATATGACTTCACACAAGCATTAGGAAATGTATTTATTTTAACTCTGTGATGTTTCTGCATTCACAGAGTTAAACCTATAAACTTACATTAGTTTTAATTTCAGAGATAGAGGCTTCTAGATGCCATTATTTTGAGTGTCCTCAATAAAATTTCTTTGAAGAAATAAGCAGGAGTAGGAGGAAAAATATCTAATTTTTCATAGATCTCTCACAAGGAATAAGAGTAGGAAATATTTATAATCTGGGGATTTAGGGAAAAATAATATAGTTTGTTATAATCTATGAAGGTACTGGATGAAGTAAAGTATAACCAATCAAATTTATAAACACTTTAATTGTATATATCGAAAAACAAGAATTTGATAATTTCAAGGTCAAGAAACACTGTATATACAGAGCACATTAATTCAGGGTTGTCTTGAGAAATCTTGAGAATTTAATCAAAGCTTTTGAGGAAACAAAGATATTAAAACAGTTAGGGTTTTTTTGTGTGTGTGTTATTGCTTCTATTACGTGTATATAAATTTTCTTTAATGAACGAAATATAACACTGAGCTCCTGCCCTTGGAGTGTTCTCTGGATAGAGCAAATTCCAAGATTTATTCACAATAAATGTTAAATAAAAGAGAAATTGGAACATGAGCTGAAATCTAGAAGGATGTGTAAAATTCATATCCCTGTTAATAAAATAAAACTTTTACAGATATAGAAGAGAAAGGAAGGAGAAACATGGGTAAATTTAATGACCAGGCAACCTAAAAGTGAAGAATTTTTTATTATAAATGAGATTAGAATTATTTTAGGCAGCTAAATTTAAAAATTTATAATTCGAGTGTGAGACTTGAGTAGAGTAGGCTAAAAGTCCAATGTTATACCAATCTAATAATAAATCAGTGGGAGAAGAGCCTAGAGTTAGTGAGTTAAGAAGCTAGCATGTATGGTCATTTGTGCAGTGATGGGAGCTTTCCTTAAGGTGGTAAGAATAAGATTTGAAAGTCCAGGACAAATCTTAAATGTATATCAAGTGAAAATATGATATAATCTAATGATATATTATTGGTGATAACTGGGTATTTGATAAAGTAGATATGAGTTAAATTTGATTCAAATTTTCAAGACTATGAGAATATAGGGGAAAAAAATGCCATTATGTAAATGTGAGGTGTGAGAAGGGGAGTGGATATAAAAAATATTGGAGTAGATTCTAAACAGTTCAAAGGAGATATAATGTAATTAAGGAATATCCAAGTGGGGGTTATCTATAGGCATTTTGAAATGTGTGAGTAAATCTTGGATGCGTGGTTTGGGTAGTTACAATAGTGTTGTGAAGCATTAGTAGAGAAATTACTTAATCCCTGACTGACGAAGATATTTCCAAAATAGGGAAGAATGGACAGCCATGGAGGATCACTCCTTAGAGAGTAGAGGAGTAGAAAAAGAAAGAAAGAAACAGAATAATAAAAGTTCAGAGAACAGTGTAGTATAAAAGAAATCTAGGAAGTGGGTCACTTTTATCTCATGCTCCTTTTTTCTTCTAGGGATTTACAGTTCTCTGTAATGGGCCAACAAATAGGAAAAGAGAAAGAATTTTGGAGGTTTTATGGACCAACCCTGGACATGGTGTGCATTACTTTTCCTCACATCCTATTGGCTAGAACTTAAGTCACATGGGCTTACTTAATTGCAATTGTATTTGGGAAATATAATCTACAGGCTCAGACAAAAGACAAATCTGGTTTGTGGGCAGTTATTCTTTGCTACCCTCAATTTGGGGATATATCTGATTAATAATGATATATTCCCATCTGATAAAGATGAAGGGACAGAAGCCAGATAAAATCTCAACATTTCATTTTTTATGTTCTTCATATGGATGTGGGAATTAAATAATTTTTTCATCTTTCAACAAAATCATCACATTCTAGCTTTAATGCTGCCACTAAGTCCATGAACTTCAGCAAATTATATTCCCCTTAGTAGTAATACTGTATTCCCCAAGTAGTAATACTGATGATAACCATTATATTAAAAATTTTTATGAGTGTGGGGGAGAAACAAACTTTTCTCAAGTTTCTTTTGGCTGGTATAATAATCAAATAGACATGAGACAAATTAGCAAGTAAAAATAACCAAACTTAATATCTACATATGTATGGAAACCCACATACTTGAGAGTCAGAAACTGTATGCATGAGAAGTTTGGAGACAGAAAGGGAACATGGGTTTATAAGATGTTCGTGGCTAGGGATGGAGTAAGGTGCCATAGAGGTTTCAAAAGGTCATTGTAGGATGGTAAGAAAAGCAGATGCTTGGTAAATGGAAATTTGACCTGCCCTGTAAATAGGTCAAGAGAGGGTATCTCTGATAATCCCTTATTATGGGTAAGGCCCTTACTTCAAGCTCTTCTAGGTAGGTAAGGGAGAGACAAAAGTTTCTCTTAAGCCTGAGGCTAAAGTTGCCGTTATCTCAAAAATGATCTGTATAACACAGAGGTGCCTCTTGGGTTGCCTGGTTGTGAACCGCCACGTTAGAGTATTTTTTAAAAAATGAATTTGCTATATTGTGTTTGATAGAAATATAGTAAGTTAAGTGAACCAATGTACCATTCACCCATTTTTTGTGGATACGCAGACAAAACAAGAAGGAAAGCTATAACCGCCTTGCAGAGAATTTCACATTCTTGGGACTGCATGAGGGAGAATAATCAACAAAAGAGCTGACCCAGGAGAAACAGGCTTTCAGTGAAGGTGAACAAGCAGCATCCCTGGCTTTCCCAAAACTGAGGACACACATTATCCTTAATAGCATTGTAATGAGATAAATCGCATGCGCATGAAGCAAATAGTCATTTGAATCAGAGAAAAGAGAGGAGTCTCATGAACAAGTCCCTTAAGAAGCTCTGAGATAATGGCAGGAAAGAATTTGAATTTAAAAGGATTAAAATTAAGTTTGCATTCTAATTAAGTCAGCTTCTAAACCTATTTGCTTATCAATCTGTTTATTGATAGTACCACAATATCAAGTGGTAGCACTCTAACATCATCCTATCATCACCCCTCCACTCTGCTGACAGGAAGAAAAACCTGGCTTGAAAAATGAGAGGCCTCACTGACCAGCATAATTTAACTGGGAATTAGAGCAACCTATAGCTTAGGTCAGTCCTTCTCAAACTTGTCTACACACACGCATTGAAATATAGAAAAAAAATAAAATACTGATGCTTGATTCCCACCTCTACTCATTTTGGTTCTCTTGATAAAAGCTGCAGCCTGAAAATCTGGAGTTTTAAAGAAGCCCTGTAAAGTGATTCTCACATGCAGCCAAGGTTGAGAACCACTGATTTGGATTTTTCTCCCCGTTCTCTTTCTATTGTTCAGGGAGTTGGGCCCTGTCTGAGAGGAGAGAATCAGGGGGCTAGAACTGAGAGTCAACAGAGATTATTGCTTATTAGCTGGATTTTTTCATGTAAATTGTGTTTTTAAAAGAAGGAAGGGATGCCCTGGTTCAGTGGACTGAGTGCCAGCCTGCGAACCAAAGGGTTGCCGGGTTAATAATCCAGTCAGGTCACAGGCCTGGGCTGCAGGCCAGATCCCCAGTGGGGGGCACGTGAGAGGTAACCACACATTGATGTTTCTCTCCCTCTCTTTCTCTCTCCCTTCCCCTCTCTCTATACATAAATAAATAAATAAATATATATATATATATAATCTTTTTTAAAAAAAAGAAGGAAAGGAGGGAGGTAGAGAGAGAAAAAAGGGAGGGAGGAAGGAAGGAAGGGCAGCCTAAAATGGAGTCACTTGCTAAGTCATGTCACCAAACCAAAGCTTAATAACTAACCCAATTGCAGTTTCAGTATCTCCCAGGTGTGTAGAATTTTAAACCAACCTGTCTGGAATTTTCTGGTTAGCACCTATGAGGTAATCTGTCCCTCTCTATTCCCTGTAGAAAGAAGAGGCATTCTGTGTGATAAGACCGTTGCCTCTTCCTTTCCCCACAAAAGAAGTCAGACCTAAAAATAACCCATTTTTTTTCTTTTGTAAATAGTTCCCTTGCCCCAAGCTTCTTCCTATAAATACCTTCCATTTTGAGCAGCCCCTGGAGGCACCCTTCTGATTGCTAAATGGGATGCCACTGGATTCATGAATGGCTTTAATAAAGCCAATTAGATCTTCAAATTTACAGGATTGAATTTTGTTCTTTACAAGTTGAGTATACTCACTTGTGTTTCTGATGTGTCAGACATTGTTCTAAAGTCTTGGAATTCACCAGTAAACAAAACCAAGGTCCCTTCTCTTCTGAAGTTTCCAGTAACCAGGAGAGGCACAACAAACAATACAATAAACAAATAAATGCCTTTGAATATGAAAAGGTGATCAGGTGCTATAAAAAAGAAAAGAAAAGTACAGCAAGGTAAGGGGAATCAAGAGAACTGGGAGAGGTGAAGTAATTACCATTTTAAATAAAGCCATCAGGGAGAACTTTCATCTGACCTGGGCTAAGCACTTTCTGTATATTGTTTCATTCTTTTTTTTCTTGAATCCTTGGGATATTATTACTGACATGAGGCTCAGAGGTAAAGTAATTTGCTTAAAATCATGCAGTAATAAGGTAAGTTGCAAAATCATGAATAAAATTCAGGTTGGTTTGAGCCAAAAGTCAATGCTCTTACTTCATGCTCTCCCTCTTTCTTCTCAGTCATAAGCTTTGTTTATCAAATTAATACATCCGGTTGTGTTCCCTCCATTTACACACTATATTGTCCTTCCCAGAGTGTCAGTCCGAACTAATGTTCCCACACCATCATCTGCCTGTAATATAAACCTAAATGTAGCCTTTGGACAATGATGCCAGATTCCAAAAGAAGATATGTATGGTTTTTCTTGCATCTCTGAGTTACTCTAGATAGGTGCTGTTTTCGGGGACTCAATTTGAAATCACAGTTTCCAATTTGCTGTAGTTTAATGGCCATCTTCTCACTGTAAAGTCAAGTGGCTTAAGTGTCAAGAGGTCTCCCTTGAACCTCTTTCATGGGGCATTAATCACATCCCAAAGGCCCTACTTCTTAATGCAATTGCCTTGGGAATTAGGATTTCAACATGAATTTTGGGGGAACACAAATACCCGGTCCAGAACAGCGGTGAATACGGTACTACCTAAAACTGCCAAAGTACCATTCCTAAAGATGTGCTGGATATTGTGGACAAAAAACGGGTTCTATAGAAAGTAACCTCAGAGGGTGATCTGATCATAACTTTCTAATCGGGCAGGTCATGGTGTGTAGTCACTCCTCAAGCTTGTAACTTTTTAGTAAAAGGTTTGTCTTTGCTTTAAACAAGCCCTGTCCATTGTTCTTGTGCATCTAGGTTAATGCACCTTTAAAATAAGCTTAACCACCCTGGAGAGAGCACATAATCTTGTTAACAATGCTGTAATCCAATGCTCATCATGCTTTCTCCCACCTTCATGTGATCTTCCTTTGGTTCCCTCCTTAATTTCAAATGTGTAAAGGAAACTGCAAAACTGGCATTCTCAGGAGCATTTGAGATTTTGCTCTCACGCATATGTTATCAGTTTGGGCTCAAATAAACTCACAAAAATTCTCTATAGGACTGAACTCTTCTTATGTTAACAATATAAAACATGGTTGTGTATGTATGTGTATGTGTATCTGTGTATAAAATTTTATCTTTCCTGCTGTGACATTTCCAACTCTACCATGATATTGGTGGCTATATGCCTCCAGTTATATGCACATATTTAAATATCTGGTTTTAAAGCTTTGTCGCCCACTTTCCACTATATCAAGTTAATAACTGAAATCAAAAAGATTTCCTTGAGGGTTAAGTTCTCTTTGTTCCAAGGTAGTATTTTAGATATTCAAAAGGAACGTCCCCTGCACTATATCTAAGTATATAGTATCTAAGGAGACTAGTTAAGTTATGGGCCCTGCGAATAGTCGATCTTGTTCTATCTTTAACATATATATTTGGTATATCTCTTCTCTAAGTTCTTGTCCAAGCCTTTATTTTCCATCCCTGAGGAACTTATATAGGTCCCTTCGAATATCCACCGTTGCTCATGGAATAACACCCAGGATCCTGTGCGGTCCATGAGTCTGGTTCCTTCAGAGTCTGGTTCCTACTAGCTCTTTGCCATCATCTCATGGCATTTACCACCTCGATCACTATGTACCAACCACAGTGGCCCTCTTTCTTTTCCCTGAATGTGTCTAGCCCTCCTCTACCTACGGACTCTGCACGTGTTCCCTCCTCTCGCAAGTTTTCTCCTTACTGGCTCATTCTCCTCACTTAGGTCTCACCTCAAATGCCCTATTATTAGTAGCTATTAATCTAAAGTAGCATCCACAAAAGTAATCTCTATTATCCTATTGTTTTTCTGTCTACCCCTTAAAAACCTCTTTGTTTGTTTATTTGATTATTGGTAATTTTCTGCTTCACCCAGTAGAAAATAGAACCCCTGGGCACATCTATGTACATAGACATCTAGAGCTACAGTAACTAGAGCCCCGCCTTTAATAAATACTTGTTAAATCAAAAAATAATGAGTAAATATCTGGATTATATGTGACAGGCATTATGACCCGATATATTTTATCCACAATGTGAATGAAAAAAAAGAGAAAAATGGAGAAATAATATGTTTATCTAAGTGTAGATTTATGTGTATATCTTATGAATTCTTTAAGTATAAGAATGTGTGGTCTGGTCTTTTAAGCCACAGAAAGATATACACAAAATTTTGAATTATGAATTTTTAATTTTCTATTATATAAAAATTACCTTTATACTGCTTTTGTGAGTGCTTGCATTAACTTTTCGGAGAGTCAATAACATATGGACGCATTTGACACTTATCCTCTGTGATCCAGTAACAGACAGTGCTAAGTCACCAACAGTTTCTAATAAATGCCAGGGAATAACGAAATATAACAAAGCACTCAAGTATGCAAAAAAGAAAAGACATTTGACAGTTTTACACTACTTATAGTTTGAAAATTCCCACTAGGTAGTGTTCTATTAAGTGATACTGCTTTAGGTGGGTTGAAAAGAAACAGGAGAATGAAAAAAAGACTCTAGTTTTACTAAAGTCCACCTCCAATGCAAAAACAGTAAATGAGAAGAATTTGATATTTGAGGAAACACTGTTTTGTCCGGAGAAGGATCCCCAGGAGGGCACTAAAATATTATAAAGGTTACATTTGCCTCCCCAGCAAGGGTACGGATTTATCTTGAAAAAAAAGAATAATAGGAAAAATTAAGAAAGCATACTGTTATGAAGGATGTAGAGGGAAATAGTTCATTTAAAACTCCTACTGACAGCTTTTGATATACGGTTGCGAATCTCAGCAATGCTTTGATCAGTCACATATTTGTATCAGGAACATAAGAGGACACAAAGTGGCCGAATGAAGACATACTTTCTGCATTTACATGTTCACCATCTCGAGTGCTTCTTATATCTGCAGTTCTTTGTCAACAAGCTGAATGAAATCCTCCAGTATATGAAGGTTCCCTTTTAAGATTGTATTATACTTATTTTTACAGATTATTTTTTCTCCTGTCCTCAGCCCAAATACTAATATTATTCAAATGCCTCAAAGATATATTGCTTGCACTTTGCAAACAATACCAGGTAGAGCCTCTGGTTAAGCCTTTATGAAAACGCTGCTTTTTCTGTATAAGAGAAAACTTGTGTGGCAGGACAACAAAAGACTTTCACACAGTATTCTTAAATCTGAATGAACCTGCTGGATTGATAAGAACACTAAAACCACAATTAGCATATGACTCAAACTGGCCTTTCAGCAGTACCTCAGAGCTATATAATTCATTTTCATTCATTGTTATTCTCATAAGGGAAAAGGAAAAATAAATTCTAATGTACATATTAATATTGGAGTTTTGTGAAAGAAAATGCAACCTTCTCTAGGAGGATGAACGATGGTAAGATTTTCTATATGGAAATCTTTTGAAAAGTGAGAATAAGCAGCAAGCCTTTGATTTCTTACACACACACACACACACACACACACCTGGACAAATCTTCTGTTGTTAAATTATGACAAATATTGGTGTTGCATTTAAAAATCATCATTTTTAGACATCAGTTATATAGAAATCAGGTGCACAATTAAGTAAAAGAGAAGTCAACACATTTCTCAGATGCAAGAAAATTATATTTAGATTATTTCAAAGTCTTGTTAAAAACAGTCTGAACCTTATCAAATGCTAATGATTACTAATCATACTTTTGAGACTATAGAAAAATTGTTTGTGATAGCATCCCATTGGCCGACTTTTCTAGAAACCTTTTCTAGCTTCAGCCATTCTCATACTCAAAATGGCCTGTTCTGTCAGCTAAATTAGTCTAATAAGCTCATTTACATTAAAGTACTAATAAGTAACAGTGGCTTGATATTTTACCCAGAGGGATATTTTATTTAAACAAAGGGAAATAGAGAGAGAGAAAGTTTAATCCAAAGAAATCATTCTTAAATGGTAAAATTTTAGGTATTCTTGCCAGTGCACACATGTTATAGAAATAGGGCCCTCTACCATTAATGTCACAAAAGGTATCTTTTGTTTGGCTCCATGAGGCCCATTCCTCTAAGACTGTGGCTCTTCGGTTTTAGCACACATGCAAAGCACCTGGAAAACGACCTAAAACACAGGTTGCTTGGCGTTACCCCCATAGTTTCTGATTCAGTAGGTACGAAATGGGGCCGAAGAATTTGTTTTCTAATTATCTCCAGTGCTGCTGTCGGCAGGCACACTTCCAGAACCACTGAGCTAAGTTAATGATTCCCATGCTTGTCTGAAATTACCTAAGGAGCTTTAAAAATACAGATACCACTTACAGAGATCTCGATATCATGTTGTCTGCCATGTGACCTAGAATCAGCCTTTTAAAAAGATCCTTGATGAGTCTAATGTGCAATAAACTTTTTGAACCACCACCCATAGTACTTTAATAATAATAATATACAATTACATGATACTTTTCTTATGCTCCCAACCTTAACCTAACAACAGTCAACATACGTTCCTTATATACTAATGATGTGTGCTGTGCTAGGAGTGCCCTGGCCTGCAAAGCCCTACGTGGCCTGACCCCTGGGAATCTTTCTGACCTCACACCTTAACGGTCTCTGCTCTGTCTGCCCACTACCTCTGCTCCGGCCACAATGGCCTCCTTGTAGCTCCCTCAGTTCATCGGTACCCCAGGACCTTTGCACTCACTCTTCTTCCGGGATCACTCTGCCCCATGGTTTCCCCCCTCCCTTTCCCTAGTCCTCACCTCAAATATCACCATTTCAAGGAGGGTTTCTTGTCCCCTTCGTTTAAAAGAGTCTTGCCTTATCTCCAAATTCACTGGCTTCATCCCTTTTCCCTTCTTCATTTGTCCTCATAGCACTTAGTACTACCCAATACTACCCAGGTCAGTACAATTTATTTACTTATTGCCTATCTCATTCCACTAAATATAAGCCCATGAAGCAGAGTCTACGGTTTGTTCACTACTGCTTTTCCTGTCTAGAGATGTGCTTGGCATATAATAAGCACTAAATAAAATACTGTTGAACAGATGGAATGTAATGATAACAAGAGGGGTATGCCTTCTCGTCTCGTGTCAGCTTACCTTTGAATGAGGCTTATGGGGTTAAAACGAAAATGGGCACTACACAATAAAGAGAATAGTCCCTACAGCTAGGAGAGCACGAAGGAAGAGCAAGAAGCCCAACCTGCACTGGTCAGAGAAGACTTCCCAGAGGAAATGATTTCTAAGCTAAGAACTGAAACTGAGCAGGCGTCTTCCAGGAGAAGGCTGGCAGAAGCGCACAGAGTGAGCACACTGATGAACTTGAGGAAGCTCAGCAGATAATTCAGCAGGCTTCTACTCAATTTCCACTCTGAACAAAATGCTAACATTGATAAAATATACAAATATGATTCATATTGAAATCCAAGATTCAGACTGATGGATTTTTAAAATCTTTTTTCCACCCTACTCTTACTCCAGTAGATAATACCAGAGTAAGTTCTCTACCAGTGTCTTGATGAATTAAGCATATAAATGAAGGAATTGCAACCCAGGAGAGTTCAGGGACCTCATTTATATTTCTACAATGCCTTACACACAGAAGGGCCTCAAAAAAATGAACAGTGACCAGTGATTGCTATGATGAATGATATTCACACTTTACTCAAATTCCAAACCGTATGACTCATTCTACATAAACATTAATTATATGTCATAAGAAAACAATAATTATTTCACTCCATTAAATTTCTCCAAAGACTACCATGAAATGTGACTGTTTTCAGCTTCAATTTTATGCTAAATTTTCTTAATGAGAATGATTCAATAAATTATTTGGTGTAAGATGCTTCTTTGTACTAACCAAAAGACAGACAACATTTTTGGTTTTTTAAACCTCTCAAACTCACAGAATAATATATCCAGATTTTGGTAATCTTTTTTATCCTATTTTTGATCTTGAGATACCACATTCTTTCATTGTGACAATACTTAAAAATGACATCACAGAGAAAATCATACTGAATACTTCTCTGACACTCTGATTTTTAAAGTAACTAAGTTAGATTTAATAAACATTTACTCTTTCAATTTCAAGCATCCTCTATTAGAATCCTGAAGGGATCAAAAAGCATGATCCAGGCAAAATGAACAATATCTAACAAACCCATCATAATTTTCGTTGGCAAACTTTAAAGTGGCCCACAGTGATTCACTCTTTCTGGTATTCTCTCTCTTATGTAATCCTCTCACCTTGACCATGGGCTAGGCCTCTCGATTTACTCCTACAAATAAAATATGCAAAAGAGATGAAATGTTACTTTCAAGAGGAGGTTACAAAAAGACTTCTACCTGGAGCACACTCTAGCTCTCTCTCTCTTTTGGGTCACCAGCTGCATTGGTTGTGGAGGCATTCAGGTAGAGCCTACATAGAGGCCTACAGGAGAAGTTTACCAGTGCCCACACGAGTGAGCCGGGAAACAGTCTCCTGAAGGAGGCCTACAGTAGCAAAGCAAGTGACCTTGGAGGAGGATTCTACTGCCCCAGGTGAGCACTGAAGACAGCTTCAGCCCTGGCTGACAAAAACACCTTGACTGCCAACATCACGTGACACTGTGACCCAGAGTGCCTAGCCAAGCCACACCTGGATTCCTAATCCATGGAATCAGTGAAATAAATATTTGATGTTTTAAGCTGCTCAATTTTAGAGTAATTTGTAACTAGTACAATAATTAACTCCAAGAAAGATGCCATTATTTGACTTCTACCTTCAGGTGGTCGCCTGCCTCCCTGGCGCCTTCTTCTCTTCTGAGGCAATACTGAAGTCTGGACGCTGACTCTGGAGCTCAACGGGAGTGTGACCCGCCATTCTGACTGACGAATAACAACATGTGGCCATAGCATCTACTCACAGGCTAGTAGGAATTAAATGAGACAGGAATTTCAATTTCCTCATTGATGTTTCACGTTCTGTGATTTCGCTGCGTTTATTGTCCCTTCTTTACCACCCTACATTGACTTTCTCCTCTTCTAGTTCTCCTTTCCTTCACTTTGTTTTACAACAACGTATCTCGTTTTTCTGCCTCAAGCATTCTTTCAAGAAATGTGTATTAAACACCTCCTATTTGCTTTTATATACAAGTGTCCTCAAGTACACAATAGCATTGTCTAAAATGCTATTTCCAACAATTTGGGGTATAACTTTGCTCTTCACGAAAAACTAATTTGAGAACAAAGATTTAGGGAAATCAGGCAGAAAATGACTAGAGTGCTAAGTAAGGAAAGGGTAGTGGGATGTCATTAGTAAAATCATTAGGAGGCAGAAGCAACAGGATAGGTGTCTGATTAATGGACGAGTAAGAGGGAGTGAAAGGAGTTTAAAGTGACCCAGAGGTTTTATCATTTAAATCAGGAACTAGGTTTCTTCTTTTTAGGTGTCAAACAGAAAAATTCAAAGAACTATAAAAGAGACACTGTCCTCAGGAACTAATGGTTAGGTAGAGAATGCAAAACCAAAAACAGAGCAAATCCATTAGATGGCATGGTTTCTTCAAAGTTCACAGACTTAGCCTGCCATTGTTCTCGGTGGAACCTCACTTCTTGATAACCCCTGTCAGTGCCCTTAGCTTTTATAATCCTTTTCCCACTTCACTTCTCTTTCCAGAAAAGAGTCCGTTCACTTATACCTAAGTGTAAATTTAAATAGATGCCTTTTTCTCTTGGGTATTTCTAATTTAAGCCTTAGCTTTAATACACATTAAAGGCTTTACATTTTAGATATAGTGTATATCAACAAAGGGAAGAAATTTAAATACTTAGGGAAAAAGAAAAACGTTGAATTGCCCTAAAAATCACAGGCACAAACCTATGCCTTGTCAAGTACAGCTGTGGACCTACAGGTGGGGGAAAAAGGAGCATTCAATCAACTTTCCTCCAAGCACCAGTAATATATACTTCACAGCACCATCTCCCAAAACATCTGGGAATAAGGACAATGAGATGAACATTTCTTCAAGTGCAAGTCAGCATTATCTACATCAGTATAGACAGAGTAGTTTATTTAAAACATGCAGATTCTTAGACTTCATCCCTAGGAATCTCTAGGTTGGATAGCAGGAATCAGAATTTTTAACCAACATTCCTAAATGACCTTTCATGAACTCTAATACTCAAGAACTATTAGCTTAACAGAACATATAGAAATTATGTTAGAAAGCAGGTTTAATATAAAATTTAGGCAAACAACACTTGCTTAATCAGTTTGGGGGCTATTTTTCCGGCCAGTGGTAGAGAAGCCAGAAAAAAATTTCACTCTGAACTTGCCTTAGTTAATTATAAAGGAATTTACCAGGGTTTCTCAGAATGAATTTAGAATCAGCTTGGAACATTTTTATTATCTTGGTTTAGGAAGGATTTATTTTAAATCAATCCAATTTAAAACAGCTAGTCAGTTAATCAAATTTTAGCCAATAAAGGTATTGAATTATTTAACTTTACCTCTGTCTGTTGTTCACAAAGCTAAAATAAAGAAATTTTTGCATAAGATATAAAATGTAAATTTTAAAATAATTATTTTGGAATACTTTCACAACATCACAAAACAATAATTATTTTTTATGCCATTAGTAGATAAATATAATACTCTGCAAGGTCAATTACCTCCATTATAAATATATAAATTAAGTTGTTAATATGAAAAGCAAATTATTTGCATTGTGGATATTTCCATCAAGAAAAAACAGACATTAACATATATATATATATATATATATATATATATATATATATATATATCATATTGTTTAGAAAAAGCTTTCAGGTTGAATTTAAACATTTCTAGATGCACATACTCTGTGTTTAATTTAGATATTGCAGAGATGAAATCTGCCCAGGTGTACATGGAAAAATAAAAATATATTTTTGCCCTGGTAAGTGCCTTCATCATATTGTTACGGAAAAATGAAATGACCAGACACCGAGGGGTTTAGGAGCACAATCTTTATTTACATGCACGGGCCCAGAGGAGACAAACTCCAAATTCTGAGCCCAGAACAATAACCCCGCCTTCCTTTTATGCTGGGCCAAGTGGGGGAGGGCATTGGGAGGCGTAGTATAGATTTGGCGCGAATAGGGCTTACAGAGGTGAGAGAGAAGCATTTACATCATAAATCAAGGCAATTAGCATTTCATCTTTGGTATCAGCCTTGATTCCCTCTACATTCCCCCCTGTGGGTGATTAGACAGCGCTTTTGTCTGTCTCTGCACCCAGAAATGGGGTCCTCTGCTCCTGTTGGGGGTCTAGTGCTGGAGATGGTGGCAGGTAGCATTGGCTCGGCGACGGTCCACTCCTCCTCTCCGTCTTGGCAGGTCCTTCGCAGCTTTAGGGCTGGGATTCGGCCTGGTCCCTGTTCCTGTCCCGGGTTGGTTTCCTCAGGGTCAGCGGTGGCCTTGGCTCTGGTGTGATGGATCCATGGAGTAATACCTGCAACTTTTAAGGCGGTGGGGGTAGTTTACAGTATTAGGTAGGGCCCAACCCATTTGGGTTGGAGGGACTCTTTTTTTCCAGTCTTTTACCCAAACATACTGCCCTGGCTTATGGGAGTGGGCTGGCCCCACTATTGGCACTATTTCTTGCCCAAGGTGGGCCTACCTGACTCTAACTCTTGACCTAGGGCTTTGAGGTAGGAGGTTTGGTGGGCCTCCCCTAAGGTGGTGAAGTCTGTGGTAGTAGGGATTTGGGTTAGCAACTGGATCACTCTTGCAGTAAAGGCGGGCCCGTTGTCACTTTGGAGACTGAAGGGCATGAGTTCCACTATTACCGGCTCTTGTTCCATGGCCAGCCCCGGCGGGTTGTCTTCTGCCCAGACCCCAGAGTATTTAGCCCAGAGGGGGTCTGGGGCTGACACTCTGTCTTCCTGGTGGAGCCTATATTCTTCTCATGGAAGCACTAGGGCAATAGTTCGTGGCATGGGGAGGTCCGGGGAGGCCCCTTCTGGCCGGAAGGTGACCCACGCTGCTGGCTTGGTCAAGATATCTTGGCCTAGCAGGGGGATAGGACAGTCTGGTAGGTAGAGGAACTCATGGGAGATCTGGTGGCCCCCAAGTTCGACCTTCCGTGCCTCACAAAATTTCTGGGGGCTAGCCAAGAGTCTGGTGGCTCCCTGCATGAGGACTTCTTTCCCCGTGGGGGGCCCAACTGGACGGTGACTACTGAGTGTTCCACCCCTGTGTCTACCATAAAGTCAATGTCTTGGCCCCCAACTTTGACCCTGACCATGGGCTCCTGGGGACCAAGGGTGATGGAACCCGGTCGCCTCTAGTCTTGGCTGAACCCGGAGAGGGCCAATACATTGGGGGCTGGTAGTGGTAGGATAGCCTGGCTGGCGGGCATCTCCTCGCACCGCTTGCAAGCTGGACAGTCTAGCTTCCAGTGCCCGCGCTCCTTACAATAGGCACACTGGTCCTTTTCTACCTTGAAGTGTCCCTATTTGTTGATCGGGCCACCCTTGGGGGCCGGCCTCCCTAGTGCGGCGGCCAGCAGGGTGACCTGCATTTTCTGGTCCTCAAGGCGGGCTGCTGTGGTCGCTTCATCTCGATTTTCATATACTTTATTGGCGGCCGCTAGGAGTTGATTTAAGGTCATTCCTGCAAAGCCCTCAAGCTTTTGGAGCTTCCTCCTGATGTCCGCGGCCGATTGAGAGGCAAAGGCCATGGCTACCAACTTTGATTTTCAGCTGCCCCTGGGTCAAAAGGGGTAAACACTCGGTATGCCTCCATCAGCCACTCAAGGAAGTCTCCGGGGCATTCATCTGACCTTTGGTGTACAGTGGCGACCTCAGCCATATTAGTGGGTTCCTGGCCACCTCCTTTATCCCCTGTAACAGGGAGTGGCGATATAGATCCAAGGCGGCCCGCCCTCTCTCAGTGTTTGGGTCCCAAGTGGGCTGTTGCTCGGAAGCGGCGCCTCGCGCATAATCTGAGGGATCTAGGGTTCCTGCCGGGGCATGCGCTTCAAGGTAGCGCCGGGTCTCCTCTAGAATTTTTCTCCTCTCCTCAGTGTTGAACAGGCTCAGGAGAAGTTGGCGACAATCGAACCAGGTGGGCCGGTGGGTTTGGAAGATCGAGTCTACTAGCTCAATCATGTCCTGTGGCTTCTCTAAGAATGGAGGGGTATGGTGTTTCCAGTTCAGGAGGTCAGTGGTACTGAATGGCTGGTAGTAATAAGTAACCAGTCCAGGCTGGACAGTCCCGTCCTCATTAACTCTGGGTGCTGCCTGCACCTCTCGGAGTGGCATCTGAAGAGGGGGCCAGTGGCTTCTAAGTCTGCTAGCTACGGGTGACGGGCCTGGATGGGGCAGGGCTGGGTACCGAGCCGGGGAGGGCTCCTGGGGAGACTGATGTCCCTGGGGCAAGATAGAAGGCGGAGGAGTCAGGGGCTCCTGCGGGGGAGCCGTAGGGGGCACCTGTGGACAACACACTCTTGGGCGTGCCCCGCCGGCGGCTCCTCTACGGCACCCCTGAGTCCCCGCGCACTTACTAAGCCAGCTGGGCATATCCTGGGCAAACTCCTGCCATCTCTCTATATAGGGGAACTGATCGGGATGTCCTGGCTTTCCTGTAACTTTCAGGTGAACTGCTCTTATACTGGATAGATTTAATGTTCCCTCGGGGGCCAGCCGACCCCCAAAGTCAGCCACTCTGCAGTATAAAATGTCTCTAATTGACCCGCATCAAACGATGGGTCCTACCCTTTAAATTTGCTGAAATTCTGCAGCATACAATCTAAAGTTGTAGAAGGTCCGCCCCCCATGGCTTCCCTCCCGCGTGGCGCAGACACACAAACGGTGGGGGCACTCGCTCGTCCGCCAGGCCTGCTCCCTTGCGGGACGAAGTCGGTCTTGGCTAAGGTTGCCCCAACAGAATTTGGGATTAACTGTCAACCGTTATGCCGTACGACCTGACACAGGAATCGCAGGTTGGGACCCACTCTCGCTCCTCAGGCAATTGCCCACGGAACCACAAACACAGACACACTTGGGTTCACTTTCAAACATTCAGAGGCTATTCAGTTTCCCTCCCCGAGTGAGGGTCCGGTGGTCGGACTTCCGTAGTCTCGATCCTAGTGTAACAGATGAGGGACCCAAATACCTCCTGATCTCGTGTCTGGTCCCTGGGGCACTTACCGATCCAGCGCCTTCCAATAGATCGTGTTCCGAAGCCCCCACTTCCCGGCTGGAGTAGCGGGTCGGAGTCCGGTGTCCCGACCAGTCGGGGCCTGAGAAATCTCAGGGCGCGCTTCTCCGGTCCCCAGCCGGATCGCCAGGCGTCCGTCCCACCCTGCCCAGTCAGCAGCAAATTGGCCCGAATTTATGTAAGGTCATTTCCCGGTCAGGGAACCAAATGTTACGGAAAAATGAAACGACCAGACACCGAGGAGTTGAGGAACACGACCTTCATTTACATGCATGGGCCCAGAGGAGACAAACTCCAAATTCTGAGCCCAGAACAATAGCCCCGCATTCCTTTTATGCTGGGCTAAGTGGGGGAGGGTATTGGGAGGCATAGTATAGATTTGGCGCGAATAGGGCTTACAGAGGTGGGAGAGAAGCATTTACATCATAAGTCAGGGCAATTAGCATTTCATCTTTGGTATCAGCCTTGATTCCCTCTACAATATTCCTTTTGTTTATTCTCAGATTAGAAGGAGAAAACTATATTTTACTTGCTCAAAACTCAATTTTGCAATTTAGTATTCATTTAAGCAATATTTTCTATCCCTAGCTAAATATAAGGATCATCAGAGAACTTCTTAAAAAGCACTAATGCTCAGGTTCCACTATAGGACAATTTGAGGGGTAGAGCTGGACTACTATGTGTTGTAGAAACTCACTGGGTAATTCTAAAGCCAGGCCAATGTTAAGACACTGGTTCATACAAAAAACGCAGTAGTTCTACAATCGCAGAAGACTCTGTTGTTGCTAGCTTGGCTTATTCCATAAATAGCTTCTGTTAATGCAATCAAGCTGTGTAGGTGACTCATACTGTAACAGCCCCCCCCCACCAAGGGGATTTGTAATGGTGTCCAGAATGTAGGGTGTCCAAAAAAAATATTATCCCTCCCCCACCCCAAGGCAGGCCACCATGGGGAAGGGAGACACAGAGCAGGGCCTTTCAGAGTTACTTTGCATATCAGCAACAGGCCAGCTTCAGACCTGCTGAGGAGCAAGACCATTGAGATTTACTTTGCATGTCTATAACAGCAAGACAGTGTCATACCTGATATGTAAAAACGGTTATTTGCATATCAACACGGCTAACCAGGAAGATATGTATAATTTAAACCCAAGAGGTAACTAAGAGACTCTCCCAGTTACAGCTGCATGTTTGAGATCTAGGAGGTGGGTTGCTCCATGCCATGGGGGAACAGTGCAAAGACCACGCAGGAAGGAAAGGGGAGAAAGGACTCTTGCTAAAGGGCCATGCGAAGGTGCCACGTGGGTTTGATTAGGAACTGGAGGTCGCGGCGACACAGCTGACGGCGCTGGGAACCGCGAGAGGCCTGCCTGGCCGAGCTCCGGGCTTCTGTTCTTTTCCTCCTGAAGGTGCCCCTGCCTGGCCTGACGGCAAAGCGGGGAAAGGCAGGACTGTGTGTGTTGGTGGCTGTTTTAAAGGGATTTTGAGATTTAATGGCAATATTTCGCCATTATTCAAAACCTGTATAACTTTTGAATAAATCGTTCCTTTCCTTTCACCAAACCCCAGCATTAAGAGCCATAATTTCTAGGGGCAGCGGACAAAAACCCTAGAACACTGGGACCCTGGGGAAGGTAGGGTGCTGTCTCACTAACAGAATCTGGGCGTCCCTTCCCCCAACCACCAAATGGGTCCACATTCAGTAACAATACTGTTCATTGATATTGTTTGTGTGGGCGTGTGTGCATGTGTTTTGAGATTTGTTTGCTTATTTGCTTGTTTTTTATCATTAGCAGTAAATAAACATTTCTGACTTTCATTTTGGACATTGAAGTCAAAGTCAAATTTCCCCTTGTCCAAATTGTCCCTACCACCAAATATTAGTAAGAAAATAGCTGAAGGTAGCCATTGACTTGTTAGTTATAATAAATTTATCTTATATTGTTTTTTAAAATACCTTAAAACTTGTCAGTGTAAAGCACTTTAAATAGAAATGAAAATGTAGATTATTTCCAGGTTTGCATTAATTAGGTTTCAACATATAAAATCAAGATTATTTTTAAAATCATATAAGACTATTTAATGATAAGACCATGAGAATATACTCAATATATATAAAGTGCAAAATTCAAGTTGAAATATATGTGCGATATAATCTCAGGTTTATTGGGGGAAACGAACATCTATATGTATGGAAAAAAAGACAAAGGATATAAAATAAAATTAACATTGCTTACTTCTAGGTGAAGAGTGTAGGTGATCTTATTTTTTAACTTCCACAATTTTCCCTAATGAATATTGCATTAATGAAGAAGCCAGATTACTTACAAACTGGCTTTAAATGTCATTATGATTTTTTTTTTTAAATTATATTAGGTTTGTTAAAAATACACTACTCACTATACCCATACTTTCATAACTGCTGAATTCTCAAGTTCAAGAAGAAATGATTCTGCCTGTTTTTACCTTGGAAGAAATGACCTAAGTTGAGCTGATTTTGCTTATACACCTACGTCAGATTCACACATTTTCAGGCCCCAGGAAGGCAAATATGTTCAAGAAAATGCAGGAAAACATTCACATTGCCAACTTTCATTTTGTGGATTCATTTTCTAATTTTCCTCATCCTTTTTTCTTCTATGTTTTTCTTTCATTTTTAATAGCACATTAAGAAAACAAAAAAATTAATTATGGCACTTTATTAAATGCCATTCGTTTAGCACCTGCCACATGCTAAGCTGCCAATATACAACGTCTGCCTAGAAAAAGTCTAACCATTGTTACTATAACAAGAATGGTTAGCACGACATCGATGTAACCTGGCAGCCAGGGAGAGTGGACTGGAATGCACATGAGTGAACAATGATGGCTTCACTGTACTTAGTAATCAGTGGGAGCAGTAGACACCATTGAGTGAGCATGTGTACTGTGTGGCCATCACATTCAAAATGACCGAGCAAGTAGAGCAATGAATCCACATCAAATTTTGTGTTAAGCTTGAACATTTCCTCTACAGAAACTATCTGGATGATTCAGAAGGTGCAGCTATGGGCAGCTGGTGATTGGCTGCTTCATCACAACAACATGCCCTCTTATCCATCACATTTCATGAAGAGATTTTTGGTGAAACATCAAATCATCTTAAGTGACTCAGCCCCCCTTAAGCCTAGATTTGGTGCCCTGTGACTTCTGGCTTTTCCCAAAACTAAAATCTCCTTTGAAAGGGAAGAGATTTCAGACCATTGATGAGATTCAAGAAAATATAGTGGGGCAGCTGATGGCAATTGGGAGAACTGTATGAGGTCCCAAGGTGCCTACTTTGAAGAGGACTGAGGTGTCATTGTCCTATATACAATGTTTCTTGTATCTTGTGTCTTCTTCAATAAAAGTATCTATTTTTCATAGTACGTGGCTGGATACCTTCGGGACAGAACTCATATATGAAATAATGTGTGCAGCCTGGCTTTCAGGGCTGTGAGCCAGACAAGAATGAATCAATTGTTATGTAGCCAGTGATTGCTCTATTTTTATAGAGCAATAGAAAAAAAATGTTGTCTAATAATTATCCTTAATTTAGGGCCTCAAAATTATTAACATGAAATGTAAGTAGCATTTAGAACAAAAATAGGTCAAGTGGTTTGATTTTTGAGAAAGAGCTTTGGGTTAATGACAAAGGAAGTAAAGGTGAGAGACAGGGCTAAATTTGATACAAATTAAGTGGAAGGAATTAGTGGATGCTGGACATTTCATTAGAGACATCCTGCATGGTTCAGAGCTGACAGAAGCTTTCCCTTATATTTCTCTTTCTCTATGTTTATCCAGGTTAGTTAGAATGGTACTTACTGAGAGGCCATTTTTCCTTTAATGTTCTGGAAAAAAGGCATTTATATTATATGAAATTTTAAAAACCAAATTTCTCAGAAATCCTGTTCTTAATAATAGTGGATTAGTAAAATCTTACTTGAAAGTAAAAACTTTTGAATGGTATGTAGTCATGGACATAAAAACAGGGTAGGGCAAAAGTAGATTTACAGTTGTGTTTGCAAAACAGTTTTATTTATTAATCATTGTATTTTTTTCTATATAAAGAACTGTAAACCTGGTTTTGCCCCTGTCTGTATAATGTTAACTAAAACAGTAGGATACAAACTTGTAAATAAGGTGAGTTAACAACTATTTAAAAATAAACATATGCCTAGGAAAATAGATTGAAAAATAAATATACCAAAATTAATGGTTGTTGATAGTTGTGTCTGTGAGGAGGAATTAAAAGTAATTTTCAAAGTACTTCTGCATTCTCTCCTATTTTCTAAAATGCTTATCTCAAAAAAGGAACAAAGATAGTCATCAAAATATAGTAGTGGCAGAAGTATATAGAATTAAATATATAAAATAAAGCTAAAATACTTTGAAATGAGGAAAATTTAAGCTAACGGCACAAGAATAAACATTCAAAAAAGACTTATTTAGACATGCTGAATATAAAGCTTATCAATTAATACTATTTAAAAACAGAGGAGCAGTCAATGGGGAATACTAGAATTTAATGGAGACACTTTCTTCATTTTCTAAATCACCTTTTTATACATACTATTAGTCACATGATATGGGGAAACACAGTTTATGAGGTCACAATCTGCATATACAGAAAATAAATTAAGATCTATAGGATATGCATATATAGGATATGCTTCTCAAAAAGCAGGTGAAGACATTAACATATTGTTGATGGTTCCAGAATAGTCTCTGATTAATACACTGAGATAGTCAAATATGGCATATTAAGGTGAAAAAATGAACTTGATATTAAAAGAATATTTAGATTGAAAGATGTGAGGTATTGTATTAGTCCCACCTCCCTACTTCCCTACATAAGTTTCTACTTAAACATTTCCATGATTGTAAGGCAACCTATAAGTCAAAGTGTCTTTCTACATTCACGTTGTCCCTAATTACTTCTCTCAAGTTATAGAACAAGAAGCTACATAGATTTAGCCAAAGATCTGATCTGCAAAACAGGCCTTCAACTATTGGATGTGAGTTACTGTGAGCTCAGCCAGACTGATCTGTTTTAGACTTCTCTTTGTTGTTTTTGTTTCAATGCTCTAGCTTGTTGATTTATTCCTTAAAAATTAGCACCAAAAACTAAAGACTACTTCAGATTTGGTCTTTCCAGAAAGGGAGCTTTCATGGGAAATGTATCCTAGATTCTCACAAATACTCCAAGTCATAAATTTCATCATAATAATTATTGCAATAAAAGCTTCAATGCATTGTTGAATATGCATACACATACAGTGAAAAAAGAGTGAGGGAGGTTGCACGAATGTTTACTTAGTGATTAGTTATAGGATGGATTTCAGAAAGAAAGTGTATAAATGCAGAACAGTGACAGATAAGTCTGGTCACTGGACAAGAGCACCATGTGTCATCTCAGGAGTGATTGCTGTGTACAAGCATCATTCCGATGACTGGGGACAATACGGATTGAATGGCAGTAAAAGAAGAAGCAGGAGGACATATTGGAAGACTGTTGCCATCATCTATGCAAAAATGATGATGTTCTAATCTAAGGTGTTAAACTTGTAGAGAAAGGTCATAATTGAGATATACAGAATTAGTGTCAAATTTGGTGTGGTCAGTGGTGGCACGGGGGCATCTGGGATTATGCCATGCTTCATTTCACTTTTTTTTCCAGGCATGCCTAGTAATTTTTATTTAGTTTTGCAAGCCTGAGGTAAACAGCATGGGTGATAAGTTTTACGAGTAAACAAAAAGCCATTCTACCACTCTATGGGTAATTAATATACTAATAAGAGTTAGAAAACATTTTACTGAACACAAAAAATTGAGAGAAAATGGATATTTATACAAAATTATAAAAAGCTTATAATAAGAATAAGTACATTTAGAGGAAGTCACAAACTCATTTTAATTTATAGAGCCAATTAAAGCCTTAAAAATTAAGTAGAAAGTGAAATATTAATACCACTAACCAAGTGAGTAAATCCACATAATCACATGTAGATATTTAATAGGCAACTGCATATATGGGCCATAGCTTGGGAGGGAAATCATGACCAGAATTTCACCCATGAGTCCTAAAATTATATAAATTGGCAATTGAAGTCACATGATCTTGAAAAATCTAAAGATAGAAGGCTTCCTATGACATGAAAATTTTAATGCCTTCCCATCCGCTTTCTCAATGGCCTTACTGACACCTGAGTGTCTGACTTCTCCTGCCTTCGAGTATCCTTTCTGAAGCATACCTACTCTAATAAAAATGTTCCCCACACCTGAATATTCTAAAATTTATCTTCTTGTATATTCTAATTTTTTTCCATTTAGATTACATTTTTTACTCTGTACTTTATTTCACATCATCACATGCTATTTTTCTACTTCATTGTTAAAGGCTGCATTATATTTTAGCACATGCATGTGCTAAATTTTTTGTTTTGTTTTCACTTTTTTTTCCATCACCATTTATCCCCCATGCCCTCTTTCACCTCTACTCAACCCCCTCCTCCCACAATCACCACACTGTTGTCTGTGTATTGACTTGGTTACTTTCTTTCAAGCTTCATGCAGTGCCACACCACAAACTTCCTGTGAGTAAAGTTAAGAATACAAAAACAGTTTATAACCTCTTGTTACATCTCTAGGTAGAAAATCAATATTCTTTTCCATGATTCATAATCATGTGATCAGCTCCAAGAAAGACCAGCCTTAAACAAGTGTCTGTTTCCCAATATCCAGTGATGTCTAGGATTACAAGTAAAATGGGCAGTGATTAAATGCCTGGGCCGGAGAGCTAGACTGTCTGGGTTTAAATCCCAGCTCTGCCACCTTCAGCCTTGATATTCCCGGGCAAGTGATTTGACTCTCTGTTTCAATCTTCCCATCTCTGAAGAGGAGACAATAGTATTTACTTCCTGGTACTGTCATGAGGAATGTATGACCTGACACATGGAAAGCGCTGCAACAGTGCCACATAAATGTTAGCTATTTTTTTATTTTTTGTTATTAGCATTATTTTACCTATCCACCAGTCTTTCATAGAGGATTCTTGATATCAGAGAAGACATTATCAAAAGAAATGAAAAATATATAGCTTACTAATATGGTTCATTTCCTATAATGAGAAAAAGAAAACATGGCTAAGAATTTCTATTTAATTCTTGCCAGAAGAAAAATATGCTAAACATTCGTTCTATTATGACGCCTGTACATTTGTAATATCAATCAATAATTTAAAGATATATAATGAATATTTTATGGGTTATAGCTGTTGTCAATCACTTGTAATTCCCGGTTATGTATAACTTCAATAAATATTTAATATCTTTAACCAAAAATAATCAGGGTTAGGAGGAAAATAGAATAGGCAAGTAGAAGTACAGTTTATTTTCAAGTGGAAAACTCTCCACGTATCCAGCAGAATTGACCATTAAATACAAAAATCCATCCACTTTACAATGCAGCAGCACCACCAGACAGACGGTCCCCTCAGCATTGTGTCACAAGGCACTGCCTGGTGATGTTCACTTGCTCAGAAGCCTCTGGGGGTCCCAACACACCGCTGTCATATCATCTTTAAAGTCAGTGTGGGAGACTCTGGGAGCTGGTCCTCAACCCTACTAGGTTCTTTCAGTGTCTTAAAGATGTGTTTACTTTCTAAGGATATATTTGTTACAAGTAACAGAAAATATAACTTATACAATGCTTTGGTTCTTGTTACTGAAGCATTTATGTCCAATTGGCTTCAGATGTGTTTTATCACACCTTATGCACCATTTCTCTTCCACTCTCTCTGCTCCAGCCTCCTCTATGCACATTTCACTTTCAGCTTCGGGTCTATCATGTAGCAAATCGACTGAAAAAGTATCACTCACCACCACATAACACATCCTCTAGAAAACAGACAGCTTCTCTTCTGCAACCACAGATCAAAAGCTCTGAGAGTCACTTAGTTAGAACCAACTTAGGTCACAGTTCCATCCCTGATCAATTGCTCTGCAAGAGGGATGTGATTTTGCTGAGTCATAGTGGTAGGGCAAAGGCAGAATGGATCATAAGGACATAACAAGGGCCTTTGTTTAATTTTTTTTAATGCGAATGATGCCATTTCCGCAGTTTAGTTTACATGTCTATATTTGGTATTATATACCAAACACATATTTTAAGTCTATTGTGATTTCGGATTTTAACCAATTACTGTTAATTTAACAATACTATGCCCCCTGCCCCCCAAAAAAGCCTTTTCTGTTTTCTCCACTTATCAATGGAAAGGATCACTTCAACAGTGCTATTTTTTTAGCCACAATTGCGGAGTCAGGTCTGAGATTCCTGTTCCTATCAAAGGCATCATTTCCTTATATTTTATGCAGCTAAACCACCATCCATAGGATAATACAGGGGCATTGTTTTAACAAATGCCATTAAGTCTCCAGGTGAGCCAGCTGTCCAGTTTGACCATAATAAGCCGCATCAGCAGAAGTTATATCTGGTACTATAAGGGCTAGCACTTACTCAGGTAATGGAAAGTGTTGGTTAAACTGGTATATTAACAAAAACTTTTAAGATATATTTTTAACTTAATATTTATTGAACTTAACATTATTTAAGATATTAATTATTTTAAGGTATTTAGAAGAAGGAGAACCCTTTGCCAGGACTTTCCTGCCAACATTTTATCTGAATATTTTTTGGTTCATTCAGCTGTAAGTCAACATAATACATAATTACATCTATGACTTCTTTGAGCAATACATGAGCAGTTTTTGGTTCAGGATTCAGCTTTATAACCTCCTCATAGTTAACTTTATTTTCTGTCAATACATGTAAGAATTCTGCATTTTCAATAATTGGACAGAACACTTACTACATACCCTTTCTTATATATTGTCTTCCAGTAAATTTTTGCATTCTTTGGTCCAAAATCAGCTAAAACTCTACAGTCCTAATTATTTCTTGTCATTCAGGATTTATTATAGCACTATAACTCTCAGGTGATATTTTTCACCTATATTTATCAAAGGCTGAAGTAGGAATTTATATACATTTGTTATGTGTATAAATGCTACATTTTACAAGTCTGTTTATTGAATGTTAATGATTCCATTAAATATAGTCTTATCTTGTATTTTATCTAAAACAGGACTATGTTGACCTGCATTATCTTTTAAAAATATGCTAGACATATAGGCTGAATCAAGAATATAACCTTGAATTGAAAAATTGAAAGTCTTTATGGTACCTTAAAAGTTTTTCACATTAAGTAGAAAAAGTGTGTTATCTGAAAATAATTTGACTTTTCATGTGACTTTATTTTTTTTTCACATGTGTCCTGGAATAATTCACTGCCTATCTGTGATGATTTATTGTGAACTGCACTAAATTCATAAACATAAAAGATTTATGTTTTTAAAGTTCTAGGATTTGCTGATTAAAAAAAAATTGCAATTCTGGATACAAACTGGATTGCTACAAGTGTTGATTTGATTTCTTCTTTGAATTCTTGATTCTACATGCTGCATGCCCTGAATTTTATGCCGTTACTTTTGTAAGTAAATGTGACATATTCTCATTTAGATCTACTTCTCCAATTTTGTAGAGTTGCTCTCTAATCCAGTTTTCTCCATTGATAAATGACCAACTTTTCTCTAAGTCTCTGAGCTGCATGCATCTCAGCAGGTAATCTCTCCCTGCTGGTATTCAAGATGTGGACCCCACAAATTTTGTTTTCAACATGTATACCAAAGTCAGCTTGTTAAAAACCGGTCAACCCATATTGTTGATTCCATGGTAGAAACTTTCTAGGCATGGTTGTTAAAATTTCTACATTGTCTCTATTGCATAAGAAATATTCATAATAGATCAGCTATAATTTATTATTTGAATTTTCACTTCTAAAATAAGACAAGAAATTAGATACTCCTGGGGGGAAAAAAAACCTGTGTATAAAACTACAAATTGTTATTCATTTTACAATACTCTAGCTTTGGAATCCATAAGCATTTTATTTGGAAAATTGACTTTATCATGTCTTTACAAAGTATATATAACAATTTTAGGCCAACAACTGCCTTTTCCTATTTATATATCATTGCTTTTCAATGTTAATTAAACCAAATCATTAAAATAGCATGTGTAAAATTGTTATTCTACCTTCATGATCCCAACTTCCTGATATTCAGTGTTCTGCAGTCTTCCTCCTGAATGTGAGCTATCTAGTGATTTGCTTTTAATAATATAAGATGGCAAAGAAGGTGGAATGTCACTTCTGTGATTAATCTACAAAGAAATGTGATTCCTGTCTTGCATCTGACTTTTGCCTTCTTGGCTGATGTGCTTTGATGAAAGCAGCTGCCATGTTGGAGAAGCCAACATGGTGAAATGAAGGTGGCCCCCCAAAAAGCCAGCTAGGAACTGAGGCCCTTGTTTCAACAGCTCACAATGACGTAAATTCTTCCAAAACCCATATGAGTTTGAAGCTCAGCCTACGCACAAGACCACAGCCCTGGCTGACACCTTAACGGCAGCCTTGTGAGTGCCTGTGAAGGAGGAAACGAGGCTGTACCGTGCCCAGGCCCCTGACCCACTGAAGGTGTGTGATAATAAAAGCATGTTGTCTTAAGTTTATGGCGATTTGTTAAACAACAACAAAAATCTAATATACCCGCCATAAATAAGTTTGAGGAAAAAAATCAAAGATAATTCAAGCTCAAAAAGGGCAGAGTAATCAGGTATGCTAGGGAATAAACCAGTAGTATCATGATGTTTTCAAGGTCTTACATAAGGACTGAACAGCATTAGATTCTGTTAAATCAGTGAAATAAAGGTATATTGAAAGTTGTAAACACTTTACAGATCAGGTTCGTTTATTCAACAGTGAGCACCTATTAATTGATGTAATCCTAGAAATATACTATACAATGGAGAACAAGAAAGACAAGGTCCCTGTTCTCATGGAGCTCACATTCTTGTAAAAGCACAGAAAAAAGTAAGCAAATAAACTAAAAAGAATTTCAGAATGTAAGTTCTGGGAGAGCAGGAATTTATCCCCTTTCACTGCTGCATTGCCCTCTGACCTTTCAATAGCACTTGGCCCATTGTAGGTATTCAAAAAATATTTGTCAAATAAATAAGTAGTTAATTAAGTGAAGAAATTCAAGACAGCATAATGTAGCACAGCAACTAGAATTGTTACTTTAAAGGGAGGCATTTAGGGGATGCCATACAGGGAAGCTGACATCTGAGTTGAGACATGAATGATGAGATGGCGCAAGCCTTTTGAAGATTTCGGGAAAGAGCATTTAGAAGAAAGAAAGCAACAAGGGCAAAGACCTTCAGGATTAAGGGTGCAGCCTGACGCTAGGGACAAGGTCACGTGTAAACAAAGCAAATCAACCTGTCCAGCGATTGAACCAACAACATGGCGAACAAGTGTATTTCCTAAGGAGTCTTTCAGCATAAACTGAAAAATACCATTAGACTGTTCAAATGTCCCCAAGAAATTATAAATAACTTTTCTTTGTGAGGGTGATAGGAAGCATAGTTAGTGCTCATTATGGGCCTAACTGTCCTCTGATTATGAAGGTAATTAACATTATGACTTTGTAAAGTGAACATTCTTTAAAGTTGTACCTTAATGGAGGGCTGTAATTTTATTGTGGTTAATTTCACTTTCTCTCCAATGTGGTACACCATCCCCATCTATCATTTCCCTGTACTTTTGTAAGAACGATTTTCTCACAGAGGCAAATGAGAAGAATAATTTGGCCAAGCTTAGCATTGGAGTTGTTTATTACATTAGAAAGCCTCTGTAAGTCTCAGAATAATTCTAAAAATATTTGTATCTATTGCCGTTCCTCTTATGCAACTTTAATGAAATTTCCAAATACTGAGGAAATTTTCTAACACTTCCTTCATCACATGAATTTAGTTTTGTGTAATTCAGTCAGTCATCTGATTATACAATGTATTATATATAATAAATATACAAATTAAGTTCCTACTTACTTCCCTATACATTACACTACTACCAGGAAATAGTGGATGAGGTTATACCAAGTTAGAGTTTAAGTTTCCAATGCTTTGTCTTAAATATGAACTAAATTATGGAGTCTACTGACATAATGCTTTGAGGGAGCCTGGAGAGCACCTCAAAAGACAGCAGACATCTTCCCGAGCAGCTGACCAGGGTAAGTTGCCAAAAAGATAATTAGCAGGATAGGAATTTGACACCCTTTAATGAATATTTAATGTAAATGAGAATATATATGAATTACTTTTTGCCTTTATCACAACAGTGACTGCCGTGTTTACTAAGAAGAGGCATTAAGTAGAGAGCTAGGACCCTGCAAGTCTGGAGCAACCTAGTGGCATCCCCAGGCCCTGTTGTAACATTTCCAGATCTAAATCAAGGCTAGAGAAGTGAACATTTCAGACGAGTGGAACAGCATGTTATTCCTGGATCAGAAGACTTTTTAGCAATTTCCCTCCATTAACATTTATCTCTGCATTTTGCCAACCTGCGAATAAATAGTGCCCGCCCATCCTGATAGAACCTCTGACTTCCATCTTTAGGGTCACTACCAATAACTATTTCTAAAGTCCTGAGGGTATGTTTCACATGTGCTCACGCACAGCGTCCTCTCGGCTATCTTATGATTCCATTATTTTCCTTTCATTTAATCCATATCTTGTGCTAAGGTTAAGTGCCTGTAGAGAGACTTGGAGTCACCAGTTACTTTTTAAGGTTGCCAACATGCTCTCTCTCTCTCTCTCTCTCTGATGCTTTTCCATTAAAATATGCTTTGCCAAAAAACTTGGAGTTGTATATGGTATATAGAAGTATTACGAAACGGTGAGCTGCTGCAGCTGCTCCTACTACGACTACTGCTACTACTACCAGTCATGGTGTCTGTTTGATTCAGCCTTAGGATCAATTAATATTCACTCTGACTTTGAGCAATAACCCCAAGTGGGTGAGATACCTTTCTAATTTTCACCCTTTTTCTCGCCAACGACAGATGAACTCTTAAGCAAGGATTATAAGGCAGTATTTACTTTGAGCTCCTCTTTTAAAAAATTACTTTTTTTTTTCATATACGCACTGTATCTTCTCCTAAGGGTTTAGATTGTATTTCACTAGAATAGTTTAAACAATGATCTGAATGATATCTATTATACAATACATTTCACCATCACTCTCTTCTAATTATCAAGGATAGTGTTAATTAATAGCAAGTCTGTGGGCTTCATATCTATTTCCTCAGAATGAGTATTTTTTTAAAGTCTTTAAGTCCTATCAAAATAAGTCCTGAGTAAACCCCACCCCGCCATTGCTATAGACTTAAAGGGAAATGCTTAGATTCTGGGGAGATGATATGCTTATTACAATCATACTTTATATTTTCACTCTGTAACAAGAAATGTGGATTCTCTTTTCCTTTTAATTAGTATTAGAATTGATGAGTTTACAGCTTTTGAATCCAGGACGCAGCGTATCTTCATGCACCCACATTGCGTTCTGTAAGAACAGCGTTAACCGCCATGTAAAATCAACCTCGTGCCTTCCCATTACGCTAGCATATTTTCTAACAATCTCTGAATCATCCATTTGCCTGGAAAAAAATTAGAGTAATGCACACTACTCAATTCAGAGCCATGCTGAATAACAAGCTCTTCTATCTGTAAGTTGCTTGAAAAGAAAATCTGCACAAGGGAAAGGTCAATGTTAAAATCATAACCATAAAAGTGATCATTTAACATACCCCGTGAACAAAGTTACCCATTGAACTAGAGTATATATTTTAGGTAATTGAAACTGCGGCATTAATATTTAATAATCTGTTACGAGGTTTGTTATTTTGTGGCCTGAAATCCCAGTCAGAAGCTGTGGAAACAATAAAATTCAAGGTCATGCAGTCAATTATTTGGATATGATATGAATATAAATGTCACGTTTCCCTCGATCAGGGACTAAAAGAAATCTTAAGAAAACAGGGCATCCATTTCTCTACCCTGAGATAAGTCTACGAATACTGGAGTAATGCACTGTCCTGTTTCTCAATATAATACCGCCGACCAATTATAAGTGAGTCATTTTAGTATTTTTGCATTAGCAGTGAGGATTTTTCCCCTATTTTACCCCTTTTTACCACTGATTTACTGGATTGGATCAAGTAAGTCTCCATATGCACTGAAATCAACTGACCCTCTTAGGAGGGAGCAAACATAAAATGAAACCCCAAATTACCTTAGATAAGTATCCTGTTAATATATCCCCATGTATGAAATCTAAATTATAGGCTCTACTTATTTAACATAGAAAACAATAACCTCAATGGGATAGTGAAACATACTGGATACTGAAGGATAAGGACCAGTAAGTAACAACCAATGTCTCTTCCAGGTTTGAAAACACTGTGACTGTAAAAGGCAGACAGAGAGGAAAGGGGCAGAGATTGTGGGTAATGCAACAGACTTATTAATGCTTCACCCTTGATTCACAGCTCCTGGCATAAACAACTCTGAATCTGTGGAGAAAAGCACTTTGTTACAAGGCAGAGAGTTGACCAGAATATAGTATCAATAGGCAGACAGATATAAAGATGACCAGAAGTAGCCACACCAACCATCTCAGTTCCTTAAAAAAAAAAAAAAAAAAACCAAAAAATATCACTCCCTGCCCCTGGGAAACAGTAAGAGAAGGAGTTACAAGAAGTTGGTGTTCCTTTCCTCATACATGTCTGTCCTGAGGAGTAAAAGAGATATTCTTTCCTCTTCCCTTTGGAAATATGAAGAGTGAAGAATAAGTTTTCTTGTTTCAATAATAAACAGAAAATACCATCTTCTTTCTATAGGTTCTGAATTTAATGTTTGGTTAGTTTTTGTTTTTATAATTTTGCTATCTATTTCAGTATCTCTTTCAAAACTCAGTCTCAGAAGGATAACACATTGGATTATTCTTATATAGAAATCACAGAAAACAACTACCTTATGACGTAACTAATAATAAGCCTGCCTTTAGTTGACATGGCTTGATTCAAAATTCATGTGATTTAAAGGAATAATTGTATTTTCAGAATAACAGTTGTCAAATCATATATAGGAGGCATACATACAAAATTAAAGGATTTATAATTCTAACATTTCACTGACCCGAATAATAGTTTCCTTAACTCAAAAAGAAACTTTTCTACATACTTGATTATGAAATTTTCTTTTGAATTATAGTTATGTTAAATTATACCATATTCATCAAAATATTTAACAATGAGAATATGAAGTATTAGTAAAATCTTATATTTTAATGCATTTTTCTTGAAATGTAGTTTAAAACTCATACATTTTTCTAAAATAATTTAAATTTATTTCAAATGGAGCATTCATTGGCTATTTTTTAAATGAGCCTAAATAACTCGATTGTACTACTTATTCTGTGAGCAAGAGGAGTGAAAGAAAAAATAGTTTAACACTCTTCTGTTCCCTTCCAATCATAGATTTAAACCTTATACTTTGCATTATGTTATCCAATTGACTAGCTATTTCTCCATATAGTATCCAAGACAGAGAAATCCTCTATTGTGAGACACACGCACAGAGTAAAAGTGGAGCGAAAGGATTGCTTACCAGGCATGATTCCTTTCCTATCTCAGTTTCTCAGGTGTATGTTACAGTAAGGATTATCAAATGACTATTAATCATACTTATCATACATTCCTTTAGAGGCACCTAATTTAACCTGACATACTCAGGAAACAATAAGAAAGTCAAAGTATCATATGGCTCATTACTCCTTTGCAAATAGAAAAGCTTTTATAAAAATAATTTTATCTTCTATGATTTAAATATATTTTTGTCAAAACTTCAGAGCTGAAAAATTATTTAATTCAATTTTTGGAAAATGTCTTCCCTTTAAACTAAGAAGCAAACTAGTCCTCCTTTTCAAATTAATAAGAGGAATCATACTCAATATTTTTAATATAAAAAATAAAACTTTTTCTTTTATAACACAATCTATATTTTTATCTCTTCTAGGGTCATTTTTATGAATTCAATTTTCTAAAGATTATATTTTGTGAATATTTATGTTACATTTTTAAGTACATAGGTTTATTCTAATTTTAAATTGTAACATTAGTGTCATAGAATGGCCTTTTTGCCTTGTTTCTTTACCTATGTTTACTGGAAGGCTCAATGTAAGTTTATTATATCTGCTGGCAAAAGCATGCTTTCCGTAAGAACCAAGACTTCTTGTCATACTGAGCCTACATTTTCAGGGATATGACATGCACATTCCCCAAGTGAATCACTACAAGTGACTTGGTACCTGAACCTACCTATTCAACCCATCAGAAGCACAACACAGTATTTGGTGTTATTTCAAAGTATATGCTTAAGCTGGACCTTTCTCTGTGCCTGTAAGAGATCATTCCAATGTTTCATGAGGTCCAGAGCTTCTGGGTCGTATGAATACGTTCATATGCCTGTTGTCAGACCCTCACTGCAAAATGGGTCGCTTGATCTGAAACAAGTAAAAGAACAAGTCTATTGCCAAAGGATATCCCCAGCAAAAGGATCTTCCTTCAATACTGTCTTTGAGGGCCATCTGATATAATGCAGCAGCAGTACATTTTGACTCATATCAACCTCTCAAGCTAGCCCATCCATGAACCGGCTCAGATATTTTCCACCTATGTCTTCTGGTTGTAGAAACCTATCACAATATCTGAGTATGCACAGAACACTGGACACCTAAAAAATTCATTATTGCAGCAGGTCCCTAAATTTTAACATGGTGTGTTTCGCACTCTGGAGTTTATGCATTTTAATACAGCATCGGAAATATTTTTCACTTCCTGCCCCCAGTACTATTGCTATTATGTTATCAATGTACAGTGAATGAACATGATGTTCTATGAAATGTCTAAATCAATACTGGAAACATATTGAGAATATATCAATAATTTAAAATTTTCTACCACTCCTATTTGAAAAGCAGAAACAGGGAAAATAAATTTTTAAAATATACATTATATAACCCAATATCCAAAATTTTTATTTCAAAATATAATCACTATAAAAGTATTGATTAGATATTTTGTATTATTCTTTCATACTAAGACTTCAAAATCAAGTGTATATTTTACACAAACAACACATTTTAATTTGCAGTAGCCACATTTTAAGTGCTCACCAGCAACATATGAACTTCTACTTTGGGTCAAGATGGAATAACAGGCCAGAATTACCTTCCTGTCAACCAAAACTACTGGACAAAATATGTGAAATAATGATTTTCAAGACACTGGCTATTAGGAAACAAAGGATAGGTATTCCTTAAAGATGCCTAACAAATGATGTTAGCCCTCCAGCTGGCCCAGTTTACTACCTGGAGAGAGTTTCCAGGATGTTGTCCTACAAAAGAAAACCCAAGAGGAGTTGAGCAAACTCCCTGATTTGGAGGGCGGGACTGAGAGTCCAAAGATATCAAGGCAGTTCAGTTCTCAATAAAGTACCGGAGAGGAGAACACTACACAGAGAGTGACCTAGAGCTCTCCAAAGGATCAGCACAGAAAAGGATTAGAGGGAACATTCACATACAAACACAAATCCAGGAATGGTGTTCATTCCCACCAGCCAGATTGGATAACCTCAAGATCTGATGGGCACTAGAGAAAACACACATAAGTGCCTTGCTTCAGTAGTGGATAATCATTAGGTCTAGAAGAGACCCTGCTGTGCTGCCTCCTAAAAAAATCTTAAGAAGTAAAACCCAAAGGGATCAGACTATTTCCAAGTGACTTAGCTGCATCCCAGAATAGAACTTGAGAATATTTATCAGACTATGAAAATATCCAGCGAACAAATTTATAAATTTCATATGTCTAGCCTCGAATCAAAAATTACAAGGCTTATAAATAAGCAAGAAAATGTGTCCTATATTGAGAAGAAAAATTAATCAATTGTCACTAATCCAGAATGAACATTGATATTAGAATTAGCAAACGAAAACATTAGAGCAGCTATAAGTATATTCTACAAATTAAAAACTGTAAGTTAAGAGGGATTCCCGATTTTGGATCCAACAAGCAAAAGCTTGGAAGTTATCACATCTGTCCTTAAAACATTTTTTAAAATTTTTTTTCAGTGTGATAATGACATTTTAGGAGAGTGCTTTATTCTTTTTATTTTTTAAGATTTTATTTATTTATTTTTAGAGGAAAGGAGGGAGAAAGAGAAAGAGAGAAACATCAATGTGTGGTTGCCTCTGGTGTGCCCCCAAATGGGGACCTGGCCTGCAACCCAGGCATGTACCTTGACTAGGAATTGAACCAGCAACCCTTTGGTTCGCAGGCCAGTGCTCAATCCACTGAACCACACCAACCAATGCCTTAAAATATTTTTTTTTAAATGGGACAAATTGAAAATCAGTGGTTTGTCAGACACACCTTATGTATTTCAAAACACTGTTTTAAAGCCAAGCTTCATATTTAGCAATAAATATGGCAGGGAAAGACAGGTCTAAAAATGTATTTCCTTAGTTTGGTGTTTTTTATATTTATTTTTTATGAGGTTTTTTTTTTTTGTTTATTTTGCTTAATCCCTTCACCTTTTTCACTCAACCCCCAAACTCCCTCCCCACTGACAGCTGTCAGTCTGTTCTCTAAATCTATGAGTCTGTTTCTATCTTGTTTATTAGTTTATTTTGTTCCATTAGATTCCACATATAAGTGAAATCATATGGTACTTGTCTTTCTCTAACTGGTTTACTTTACTTAGCATAATACTCTCCAGGTCCATCCATGCTGTCACAAATGGTAAGATTTCCTTCTTTTTTTAAAGCAGAGTAGTATTTCATTGTGTAAATATACAACAGCTTTTTAATCTACTCAGTTACTGATGGACTCTTGGGTTGCTTCCAAATCTTGGCAATTGTAAATAATACCTCAGTGAACACAGGGGTCCATAGATTCTTTTGAATTAGTGTTCCAGGTTTCTTCAGATATAGTTCCAAAAGTGGAATTGCTGGGTCATAAGGCAGTTCCATTTTAATTTTTTGAGGAAACTCCATTCTGTTTCCCACAGTAGCTACATCAAACCGCATTCCATCTACAGTGCAAAAGGGTTCCCTTTTCTCCACAATCTCTGCAGCACTTGTTTGTTGATTTATTGATGATA
Source organism: Mormoops blainvillei (assembly GCA_004026545.1). Taxonomy (NCBI): domain Eukaryota; kingdom Metazoa; phylum Chordata; class Mammalia; order Chiroptera; family Mormoopidae; genus Mormoops; species Mormoops blainvillei. The sequence continues at coordinate 48,741 of PVJD01007913.1, forward strand.
GTTATTCCAACAGGTGAGGTGATACAGTATTTCACTGTGGCTTCAATTTGCATTTCTCCAATAATTAGTAACATTGAGTATCTTTTCATATGTCTATTGGCCATCTGTATATGTTCTTTGGGGAAGTGTCTATTCAGGTCCTTTGCCCATTTTATAATTGGATTGTCTGTTTTTGGCATTGAGTCTCACAAGATCCTTATGGATTTTGGATATTAACCCCTTATCAGATGTATCATTGGTGAATATGTACACGCATTCAGTGGGTTGTCTTTTCAGTTGGTGGTTTCCTTTGCTATGCAAAAACTTTAGAGTTTGATGTAGTCCCATTTGTTTATTTTTTCTTTTGTTTCCTTCACCTGAGGAGATATATCAGAAAAAATATTGCTATAAGAAATGTTTGAGATTTTACTGTCTATGTTTTCTTCTAGGATTTTTATGGTTTCCAGTCTAACATTTAAGTCTTTTATCTATTTTGACTTTATTCTTGTGTATGGTGTAAGAAATAGATATGGAAAGAAATGATAGGCTTAAAAATGTATTTCTTTTGTTTGGTGTTCTTTAGATTTTAAAACCTTGGGATAACATTCATCAGCAGGACTTGGGGTCGATGAGGGATATTATCTTCTATAGGACAACCACCCTGAAATCTGAAGAGGTAGGTTCAACCAGAAATACAACACCTATATGAGTAAGAAGCTGCTAGAAGTATAAACTTGTAAGTACATTGAAATGGTAATTTTAATGAATTACTAGAGGCGGCATAAGAATTAGTATGAGACCCAGAAACTCACTGTGGGTAAATATAAGAAGCTGCACATTTTTGTGTGCTTTTCCTCTAGGAACCTCACCAAGCCTCATTATGAGGATTAGAGAAAGATCTCTTTGTGGTTATCACAGGGATTGGGGAAGAGTCACCACAATTAACTAAGGAAAGGATGATACTTTCAATAAGTGATATTGGAGCAAGGTACAGATCAAAGAAAAAATAATAAATCTTTACTCCTTTCTCATGCCATTTATAAAACTTTGTTCACAATGGACCATAGATCTAAATGCAAAAGATAAAAAAAATTCTTGAGATCACCTTACATTGGATAATGCAAATATTTCTTTAATAGAATACGAAAAGCACTAACAATAAAAGAAAAAATAGTGAATTGGACCTTATTAAAATTCAGCACTTTTCTTTATTAAAAGACTCCATTAAGAAAGTGAAAAAGGGGACTTCCAGCCAAGAAGAAGGTGTAGAAAGACATGCTTTGCTGCCTCTCACAACAATAAGAAGGATAATAGCCAACCTAAACACAGAAAACAACAGGAACTGCCAGAAAATTGAACAGTATGGAGGCCCAACAATGAAGGCATTAAAGAAGAAACACTCACCCCGCTGGGTAGGAAGGGCAGAGATGGGAAGCCAGGGCCGAGACGAAGTGTGGCGAGGTGGTGGTGGCCAGTGGCACAGATGTCCCACATTCATGTGTGGCAGATAAAAACCAAGAAGGACAACTGGGGAACAAGCAATCCCAGCCCTGGACAGACCTCAGACCTGGAAGCCCAGGGTTCTAGTGCCAAGAAATAAAGCCTCATAACCTCTGGCTGTAAAAATCTGTGGGGGGGGGGCGGGGGGGCAGAAGAAACTGCAAGTACTTCAGAAGAGTCCATTTAAAGGGCCCACAACATCTTAGAATGGATGCAAACCCACACATGCAGGGAATCAGCACCAGGGCAGCCAGCCAGAAGGGTGCCAGTCACAGGAAGGGAAGTGACTGAAAATGGGGCAAGGGCTGAGCAAGCAGCATTGTTTCCTCACTGACCCTTCCCCCATGTATAGCACCACAAAGTAGCAAATCAGGTTGCCCAGCCCTGCTGAATACTTAAGGCTCCACCCCTTGCAACATAATAGGTGTGCTGACACAGGAGACAAAGTAGTTCAACCTAAATATACAGAAACACAGGGAGGCTGCCAAATAGAGGAGGCAAAGAAATATGGCGCAAATGAAAGAAAGATCAAAACTCCAGAAAAAAGAACTAAGCAACACAGAGATAGCCAACCTAATAGATGCAGAGTTCAAAACACTGCTAATTAGGATGCTCGGAGAAACGATTGTGTACAGCCACAAAATACAGGAAGAAGTGAGGACTATACAAATTGAAATAAAGAAAAATGTACAGGGAACCAACAGTGAAGGGAAGGGAGCCAGGATTCAAATAGATTTGGAACAAAAGGAAGAAATAAACATTCACCCAGAACAGAATGAAAAAAACAAGAATTCAAAAAAATGAGGAGAGGATTGGGAACCTCTGGGACAACTTTAAATGTAATAACATCAAAATCATAGGGGTGCCAGAAGGATAAGAGGAAGAGCAAGAAATTGAAAACTGATTTGAAAAAATAATGGAAGAAAGCTTCCCTAATTTGGCAAAAGAAATAGACCTACAAACCCAGGAAGCACAGAGAGTCCCAAACAAGATGGACACAAGGAGGACCACACCAGGACACATCATAATTAAAATGCCAAAGGTTAAAGATAAAGAGAGAATCTTAAAAGTAGCAAGAGAAGAGAGTTACCTACAAAGGAGTTCCTATAAGACTATGAGCTGATTTCTCAAAAGAAACCTTGCAGGCAAGGTGGGACCAGCAAGAAGTATTCAAAGTGAGGAAAAGCAAGGACCTACATCTAAGATTACTCTATCCAGCAAAGCTATCATTTAGAATGGAAGGGCAGATAAAGTGCTTCCCAGACAAGGTAAAGCTAAAGGAGTTCATCATCACCAAGCCCTTATTATATGATACATTACTTAAAGGGATTTATCTAAGAAAAAGAAGATCAAGACTGTGAATAGTACAATGACAACAAACTCACAACTATCAACAACTGAATCAAAAAAGAAAAAAGAAAAACTAAGCAAGCACCTGGAACAGGAACAGAATCACAGAAATGGAGATCATATGGAGGGTTTTCTGTGGGGAAGGGGAAGGGATAGAATGGGGGAAAGATACAGGGAATAAGAAACATAATTGTAGGTAAAAAATAGACAGGGGGAGGTTAAAAATAGTATAGGAAATGGAGAAGTCAAAGAACTTAAATGTACGACCCATGGACATGAACTAAGGTGGTGGGTGGAGTGTTGGAGGGAATGGGGGTACCAGGTAGAGGAGGTAAAGGGAAAAAATGAGACAACTGTAATAGCATAATCAATAAAATACACTTAATTTTTAAAAAAGAAAGAAAGTGAAAAGATAAGCACCAAGCTGGGAGAAATTTTTCGGTACACATACGAATCAAGACTCACATCCAGAATATATAAAGCATTTCTACAAATCAATAAGAAAAAAATGACAACTAAGTTGAAAAATGAAAAAATACTTAAATAGTTACTTCATAAAGAGCATATCCAAATAGCCAAAAAAAGTGGGGGAGGGAGGGGAATGTTGTTCAAAAGCATTACTCCTCATGGAAATGCGAAGAGAAAGATATGTTTAGCTAAAAACTAAGCATATCGGTAGTTAGCATAAATTTTGAATTTTGTTAGTAGAAATTAAGAAATATTAAATACCTAAGATAACTTAAAATGAAGGTTAATTAAATGTGCATTAATACATTATCATATAATTAATAAAATATTTCTTAACTACCCTGTAATATGCACAGATTCTGAAATTACACAAAATTATGTTTATGTATTTTATGTAATGTGCTATAAAATTTTTAATATTTCCAAAAAGAGTCAGCATTACTATTCTACAACATTTTCAGAAATTAATATTGAGGATTAGTCATATTTAGATACATGAAAAGGAATATTTTTAGCATTCATCACTTCTTATCATTCTTCTGCTTTGCTCCAAAGCTAGGCATTTTTGACATTTCCATCAAGGGATGATAGAGGCAAAAGTGCTAACTGAAAATTTTCATGACCTCTATTATCACCACTCTATTATACAGCTAAATTCAGGCATAACTATATAATCCAAAACCCATTTTTAAAGCCAAACTTCATACTTAATAGTATTAGATATGGCAGGGAAAGATAGATTTAAAAATGTATATCTTTAGTTTGGTGATATTTAGATTGGAACAACCTGAGGCAATGTGCATTATCAGGACTTGGGGTAGATGCGGGATATGATTGTCTTCTAAAAAATGGAAGAAAAATTATTTTGAACACAATTGCTTTCAAATGATTTTAAGGTCAATTTTAGAACAAATACATATGGAAGTTCAAGGTGCAGAAGATGGAAAATCTGTGCAAATAATCAGATCAGTTTGAAAGACACAGAGTTTTATAAATTTATGTCTCAGAAATTCAGTAAAATTAAGATGAAGTGATAATATCTCACATGTGAGCTATCTTCGGTTGTGAAATCAAAATTTAAGATAAAGGAAAACATTTTTCCATTTGTAAATTCAAAAAATAATCCTTTGTTATATATGCAATATCAGGTGCAAATGATTGGAATAAGTGTCTAAATGTTGCTACTCTACATAGTAAATGAGATCAATGTTTTCTCAGCTTCGTAAATGATATATACTAAAGGTAACTGAAAATGAAACAAATAGCATTATCCTAGATTTTTTAAAGTGTATTATAATTATAAAAGAAATCTTCAATTTTTTTATCATCATTGAAGATGGCTTTAGCACCAACCTCTGCAAGGTTAAAAAATATATATTTGTAGCTGGTTTAAGGTCTGTGTTTTTAAGACAACCATTTTTGAACCAATTCAATTTAATACATTTTCTCTAAACATTCCCTTTCAAAAAGGGCTTATTTTGAATTAGAAAATAAAACATACCTCACATTCAACCCCTGGCTGACTCTCTAAATGACAGTTTTGCTTAGTTGAAAACTATTACCCAGGAACATAAAGCAATGTCAGTTTGCCACTGCAAACACAGTCTTGACATCTTGACCCCAGATGAGCCTCTAAAACTTCATACATTTTATGATCAATCTTATGATAGTGAGAAATAAATTGTTTTTATTTGTATTGTTTTTTCTCCACAAAATCTATTGGGTTGTCAGAGGAGTGCCTGTGTTCCTACAACATTATCACTCAAAAATACTGAAATGACAAAATGCTTCTTCCTGGATCTGATAAAGAAAGCTTTTCCCTCTGGGGGGCGGGGGGAAGTTGCTAGGAAATAAGAAGTTCTCTCAGCCATAATCCAAGCTAAATATCAAGAGATTTTTCAGGATTTCACTTCTTCCTTATGCTGGTTCAATAAAGGGTAGGAAGAATTTAGAACTTCTTTTAGACCTAATATTTATTTAACTGATCATTTGAACAAGAAGACATCTCTCCAAACCATTATTATTTCATGGACCTGTGCAGGCTTATGCATTTCTGCAGTTATAGTCACATCCCTTTTGATCTCAATTATAATAGATATGTTTTGGAACTATGCCACCCATTTCAGGATTTAAAACTAGGTCTTCCTACTCTGTCCTGTTTACAGCCCTTATCCCACATTCTACCTCTGACAACTCCTCATTTTAACAATTCCCTCCATTATAGCACTTATTTCTTTGTTCCTTGAGTATGTCCTGCATCCCAAGTTGTTCCTGGATATTAAAGTGATCAATGATTGAAATAAAAATCTCTCCCCTTTTTAGAGGTAATATTTTGTCATAATAGGATATAGAGAGATAAATTAAAAAGTGAAAAATTAAATTATATAGCATGGATGGAAAAGGGGGTCTATGGAGAGTAACCTCACTGGGTGACCTGATCATAAATTCCCAACGGGGCAAGTAATGGTGGGTAGTCAAGCCCCAGGCATATAGCTCCTTTAGTAAAAGGTTTATCTACTTTAAGTAAGCTCTGCCCATTGTTTCTGTGCATCTAGGTTAGCACACCTTTAAAATATCCCCTGTCAGACCCCTCCTTCTAAAGCATGACTAACCTGAAGAGAGCACATAATTTTAGCTATCCTGTAATCCAATCCCTGCCTCGCTCTCTCCCACCCTCATGAAATTCTCCTTCTAATCCCTCCTTAATATTAAATGCATAAAAGAAACTGCAAACTGTTGTTCTCTGGAGCATTTCAGATCTTGGTCCCTGGCATACACTATCAGTTTTGGTTCAAATAAGCTCTTATAAAAGACTTCTACAGGATTGGACATTCTTATGTCAACAATAATATATTTAAAAAGTAATATGTATTATGGAAATTAAAAAAAAGGATAGGGGATATTGGGAATATGGAATACAATTTTAAATACAGTGGCCAGAGTAAGCCTGGCTGAAAAGACATTTCAGGAAATCTTAAATGGTGAGAGGTAGTTATCTGTACATCTGGTGGAAGAACATGTGTAGCAGAGGTAAGTCGGTACAGAGGTACTGACCCTGGAGGTAACCAAGAACAGTAGCAGCTGAAGCCATGGTGAGGAATGTGACATTTACTTTGAAACAATGGGAGCCAATAATATTAACATGACCCACCTAAGCTTTCAAGCCACTATCTTGAAAGTAGGATGCAGATGCAGGGATTATAAACAAGAAGCTATTGCAGTAATGTAGGAAGAACTTAAAGGTGGCCCAGACTAACTGGTAGGACTATTTTAATAGCGGTGATAAGAAATGGTGATAAAATGAAGATATTTTGCAGTAAAAGCCAGCAAGATTTCCTAACCAAACGGCTGTTGGGTGAGTAAGATGAAGAAGAAGAAAGGAAGACTCCGTGTTTTAGACCTGATATATCACTGATTTTATTCATCAACCATCATTATAAGTGCATGAATAGAAAGAGCAAAAGAGAGAGAAACAGAGACAGACACAGAGAAATGGAGACAAAAAAGAAAGGAAGAAAGAAAAATAAAATAAGATAAAATAGTAAACATTAAATTTAAAATTTTTATTACTGGGTTGTGGATGGTATAAGTGGAAAAGACGGTTTTCCATTTATTATGCAAATCATTTAACTTCCTGACCTTCAGTTTACATGTCTCTAAAAGTGCATATCATCTATGAAGATGTTGACAGAATTTAATTAGATAACATAAAATGCATATGATATTTTTTCTCCTTCTTTTTAACTGTTAGCTACTACTAACCAAAAAAAGAAAAAGTGTGTATCTAGATACTCCACATCAATAAATCAGCTCAGGAATTCTTGAACACATTTTTTTAGTTGTCATTAAGTCTCTATATACTATATTAGGTTTATGGTTCTTTTATTTTCTCTTCCTGTAAAAAGTTACCCGAAATTCATCTAAAAATGATTATTTGTGTTTCCTCGGAGCAATGTAATATGAAGCAATTTCATGTCAATATGTTCCTATTGAGAACTGAGCCCCAATTATGATTTTTCCTAAATGGAAACCAAAGAGACACACATTGTACCAAATAGAAAAGAAGAAAGAAACATGGTAATCAAGTTAGTTGATGAATTGACACCCTTATGAAGTAAACTCAAACCTACATCATAAAATACAACTAGTGTATTACTCTACATTGCAGAAATAGCTACATTGAAAAAATATCTCTCCTCAGCATGTCAGAGATTTTTCAAAAGTCTGTTCTTTAAATCTTTTCAACAACCTTAGACTTCTGGCCAAGATGGAGGTGTAGGTAGACATGCTTTGCTTCCTCACACAACCAAAGGACAACAGCAAATTTAAAAACAAGAAACAACTGGAACTGCCAGAAAATTGAACTGTATGGAAGTTGGACAACCAAAGAGTTAAAGAAGAAACATTCATCTATACTGGTAGGAGGGGCGGGGCAAGGCAAGGCAGTGGACCAGGCAGGCGGGCCAATGACTGGTAGATCCAGTTGCCCCACATTTGCATGTGGATAAGCCAGGAGTAACTGGGGAGTGAGACAGACCATGTAACTCAGGGCTCTAGTGCTCGAAACTAAAGCCTCAAAATCTCTGGCAATAAACATCTGTAAGGGTTGCAGCAGTGAGAGAAACTACCAGCCTCAGAGGAGAGTTCATTGGAGAGACCCCCAAGATTAAAGATAAGGAGAGAATCTTCAAAGCAGCAAGAGGAAAGGAGACAGTTACCTACAAAGGAGTTCCCCCAAGACTGTCAGTTGATTTCTCAAAAGAAACAGTACAGGCAAGAAGGGGCTGGAAAGAAGTATTCAAAGTCATGAAAGCCAAGGGCCTACATCCAAGATTACTCCATCCATCAAAACTATCATTTAGAATGGAAGGACAGATAAAGTGCTTCCCAGATAAAGTTAAAGGAGTTCATCATCACCAAACCCTTATTACATGAAATGTTAAAGGGACTCATCTAAGATAAAGATGATCAAAACTATGAACAGTAAAATGACAATAAACTCACAACTATCAACAACTGAACCTAAAAAAATAAAAACAAAAACAAAACTAGGCAAACAAGTAGAACAGGAACAGAATCATCGAAATGCGGATCACATGGAGGGTTATTAGTGGGGAGGAGGAGGGTGGAGAATGAGGGAAAAGTACAGGGACTAAGAAGCATAATTGGTAGGCACAAAATAGACAGGGGGAGGTTAAGAATAGTATAGGAAAGGGAGAAGCCAAAGGACTTATATGTACAACCAATAGACATGAACTAAGTGAGAAAATGCAGATGGAAAGAGGGGATGGAGGGGGATAAAAGGAAGAAAAAAGTGACAACTATAATAGCGTAATTGACAAAATATACCTAAAAAATAAAAAATAAATATTTTCAACAAGCTTAAATTATATTCGATAAAGTTTTCTTTTAAAAAACCCGACAGGTTTTTACTGGTAGAGGTTTTGAGGCTTTATTTTCCCACGCTGGAGCCCTGGGTTGCATGGTCTGTCTCACTCCCAAGTTGTTCCTCCCAGTTTATCTGCATGCAAATGTTGGACCTCCCAGTCCCCAGCCAAGACCTTGCCACACTTCCTCTCCGCCCCAGCTGCCCGTATCCACCCCTCCTACCTACCTGCATGAATGTTTTTTCCTTAACTGCTTGGCTGTTGGATTTCTACACAGTTAGATTTTCCAGCGGTTTTGGTTATTTTTTGTTTTTTAATTTGTTATTGTCCTTCTTTCGGTTGTATGAGGAGACAAGATTTATCTACCTATGCCTCCATCTTCTTTGGAAGTCCAATAAAGTTTTATTTTTCCCAGAACAATTTCATGTCATATTTTAGACTAGATAGTAAATTGACATCTAATTCACAACCAAAGCAAATCTAATTTGTCTTTCTGTTGGTTCTCAGGTTATATATTTAAATTCACACATAAAAAGACATTTAGAGTACTAGTAAACTGCTATTAAATGATTGCCAGTACTTGTTAGTACACCCAACATAATTTCATCTACCAAATAACATTTCAAAGTACTTTATACTGAATGAAAGTTTGCAAATCAATGAAAGAGGGATCAATGGGAGTTAGGGTGGGTGGGTAGGTAATTAGATATTAAAGAAAGTTCTCTACAAAGAGAAAATTGATACCAAATTGATACTTGGCTCTATACAAAGGAATGAAGAACAATAAAATTATGAAAGCGTATATAAATATTTTTTAAATCTTCATTTTAAAATTTCTATAGCAGATAATTGGCTATAGTAAAAAAAGTAAAAACCCTCATGATGCATTGTAGAATTTATAGCTTATGTGAAAATAAAACTATGACAGTAATAGTTCAAAGAAAAGATGAAAAATTGGATTATATAGTTATGTTTCTTATATTTCATGTAAAGTGGTATATAATTAAAAAGTAGAGTGTGGTAAGGTAAAGATTCATATTGCAAACCCTAATATAACTACTGAAATGCCTTTTTAAAAAGTGAGATGCAACTAATTCTGCAGATAAAATTAAATACCTAAAAAATACTCAATGAAAAACAAGGCAGGAAGAGAAAAAGCAGAATCAAAGGACAGCTAGACAAATACAAAACAACTTGCAACATTATAGACTTACCCATAACAATACCAATGGTCACATTAAATATAAATGGTCTGCACTCCAATTAAAAGGAAGGCATTTTCAGATTGGATAAAAAAAAGCAAAACCTACTATATCTTGTCAATATAATTTTAAAAATAGAGACACATTAAAAATAAAAGAATGGAAAGAGGTATACCACACAAGTCCTAATCATAAGAAAAAGGCAGTGGCTATATTAATGTCAAAAAAAAGTACACTTCAGGACAAGAATATCACTAGGAATAAAGAGAGATATTTTATAATAATTAAGGATCAATTCATCAAGAAGATACAAAAATTATAGATTTACATGCCACTAATAAGAACTTCAAAATATATGATGCAATAACCGAGAAAAATGAAAGGAAAGTAGACAAATCCCAAATTATAAGTTGGAGATGTCAATGTTCCACTTTGAGTCATTGTTAATACAAGTAGACGTAAAATCAGTAATGACATACAAGACTTAGCAAAACTGTCAACCAACCTGACCTAATTGACATTGCTACAACACTCCAGCCAACCACAGCAGAATACACATACTTTTCAATCTTACATGGAATAGTCATGTAGAGAGATCATTTGTTGGGCCTTAAAATGTCACAATAAATTTAAAATAAATTAAATCTTCCAATAATTGGATTAAACAGAAGTCATTAAAAAATCTAAGAAATCGTCAGATATTTGGGAATTGAGGCACACACTTTTCAATAATGCCATTGAGTCTACAAAGCCACAGAAAATTAGTAATGTATTGAACTGAATGATAATGGAAACATAAGGTAGCGACATTTGCAGCGTACAGCTGTAACAGTGTTCATAGGCTTCAAGTTAATTCCACTAAACATTTAAGGAAGAAATAATACAAAACAATCTCGGAAAATATTGGAGTAGAAAAATACTAAGCAAGTCATTTTACAATTACTCTGAAATAAAAAACGTACAAAGATATTACAAGAAAGCAACCTACAGAAAAGTGTTTTTCTGGTAATAGATGCTAGGAATGCAAAGAAATTCTGTATTCCCTAAAACATAATAGAAATAAAGCAGGTCTAGGAATATAAAAAAACTTTTTCAACCTAATAAAGGATATCTGTGAAAAAAGTTAATGGTGAAAAACTCAATGCTTTCCACTTGAGATCAGGAAAAAATAAAGGATATTCACTCTCGACACTTCTATTACACATTGCAATGAAAGTCCTAGACATTACACTGAGGTAATAATAAGAAATAAAAGACATGGAGAAAGAAAGACATAAATCTCTTCACATCATCATGTATATAGAAAAATCCGAAGGAATGTACAAAAAAGCTTTTACAGTCAGTAAGTAATTTTTACAGAGTTACAGGTAAGAGTGGAATCCAAAAATTAAATGTATTTCAATATACTAACAACAAAAAGTTGGAAAATAAAATAAAAAATATATACTTTACAAATTATCCAGAAACTTAAAATATATTAGAAAACTTGGTAATATTTAGATACCCATTTTCCCTTAATTGACATATAGATTCGATGGAATCCAATCAAATTCCTAGCAGACCTTTCTGAATATATGACAAGCTAATTAAAAAAATTACAGAAATATAATGTAAATAATCAATAAATGGAGTATTTGGGAATATAAGAGAAAATGGAATACATTTACTTTTTCAGGGTAAATAACAAGTGGAGATAATCTAGGTAAAATAAGGGAGTTTGTTATGGTCTGAGGTTATTTAGGGAGATCAGTAGAACAGACTAGAAAGTCCAAAAAATTGAACTATGCATATACAATACATTGATTTTCAACAGTTTCCAAGGTAAATCAATGGGGAATAAATAGTCTTCTCAGTAAACTATGCAGGAATAATTAAAAATCCATTCGGGGAAAATAGGAACCTTGACCCTACTGCATACTGTACACAAAAATTAAGTTGACATAGATCACGGCCCCAAAAATCTTTTAAAAAACACAAAAAACAAACAAAAAAACACCCTTGGGTTAGACGATTTCTTGGAATAGAGAAAAGTACAATTGTTAAGATATTGAAAAATCACACTTTATCAAACTTAAAACCTGTGATCTTTGAAAGCCACCATTAAAATGAAAAAGCAAAACTATTCACAGCCTAGGTGATAATTCTCAGGGTTTTGGGTATATCTATTTAACAAATACTTGTAACCAGAATATATTTAAAAGTACTTACAATTCTAATAGAGACAAAGCAATAAAATTTGGCAAAATTTGACTGTACATTTCACAAGAGTAGATATATCAATGACCAAAAGGTATATGAAAAGATACTTAATATCATTAGATCTCAGAAATTCACATTAAATACAAATTAAATGAGATCCACTTCAACAGATAGAATTGAAAAGACTCTCCCCACACTTTGGTGAGAATACAGAGCAATTGAAGTTTTCATGTCTTACTGTTGAAAACGCAAAACTATGCAACCACTTTGAAAAACAGTTTGGCGGTCTCCCAAAAACTTAAGCGTATATTTCCCAGACCACCCTGCCACTTCACTCCTCAGTATCCCAGGAATAGAAACAATAATTTCACTCCCATGTAAATACTTGTGCGTAAATGTTCACAGTAGCTGTATGCATTATAGCCAAAACTGGAAAACAACCTAAAGGCCGTGAACAGCTGAATGGAGGAAGAAATTGTGGTATACCCATTGAATAGAATATTACTCAGTGATAAAAGTCAACACATTAATGACACACACTATGAATCTTGAAACACCATGCTGGCAGAGCAACCAGACTCAAGAAAATACATCCTGTATGATTTGATTTATACTCAAGTGAAGAATATAAAAGGAAGAAAATAGTTTTTCCTTCTGGAAAAATTCAGAAAATACTCAGTGATTAACTAGGGCAAGGTTTGGAGTTCCGTCTACATGTCCATTTATAGGAAACTCTCATTTATAGGAAAGAACTTTTTGGGGGGTAATAGAAATTTTCAGTATCTTAATTATGGTGGGGTTACAGGAATATACCCTTCAAATAGGTTCAAAGAAAATAATAAAAATCAATGACCAATAATCTATTGTCAAATCAAATTTGTTCTATAAATTGATCACTTTAGCCCAGTCTGAATTATTTTCTCTATATATTTAATAAAATAACATAGTTCCTGACATGGAATAGATGTTCAGAAAACATTAGTTGTATTCTATTCTGTAATACTGACATATATAGATACAAATATGCTTTGATATCTGAAATACGCTGTACTTTTGGTCCATAATTAGGAATTCTCTACTAGGCTCCATGTAAAAGGGAGTTACACTACCTTTAAATTTTCTTTGAACATACTGTGCTTTGTTCAACTCATAAGTCAATTTTAAAGGTTTAATTTTTCAAGTTTAATTAAAAAACCCAATGGTGTGTTCTGCTTTTTCACTAATACTGCCAAAGGAAAAGCCAGTGATCCACTATGTAAGGTTAACAAAACTGAGGGCACTATGGCTTTTAAGACCCAGAGTTTATACATTCTAAGAAATACAAAAATGCACAGCTGAAATACTCATTTAAAGATTTTCTCAACCTTTTGCAAGTAGACAGGTAAAAAACAAATTGCATTTAGAATAGAAAAAAATAAAGATGCTGCCTCATTGTTGACTTGGTGGTGTTCTACCAGTATATTAGAGGCTGCTTTGAGCAAATGTATGCTTGCTTGTGTTACAGAATTCACTCACATCGTTAAGACCCTTACGTCATTGTGAATTTTCAATGCATTATTTACTAAAGTAAATTAATATAATAGGTATCTATATAAAGTCCAAATATCTGAATGCTGAAAGAAGAGATGAAAAATTTATACCTTCAGTTTGTTCTACACAACCCAAAGTCAATGTTTTCAGGATTGGTATTGGAAGAGAAAAATGTAGAATAAAATGTGCAGACCAAGAACAACTTTAATGATGCTTCTTTGTCTTTTTTCTCAGTATTTTTAAAAGTTTTATTGAGGTGTAATTGATATAGAAAAATCTGTACCCATTTACACAATTTGGTAAGTTTGGATGTATGCATACGCCTGTAATAGCATCGCCTCAATCAAAGTAATAAACATATCCATCACCTCTAAAAGTTTTCTCATGTCCCTTTGAGGGGATTTTTTGTTTTGTTTTGAAAATTTTTCTCCTTTAGTAAGAACATTTAACACGAGATCTGCCCTCTCAGTAAAATTTTAAGTGCAGTGTCATATTGTTAACTATAGGCGGTGTGTTGTAAAACAGATATCTAGAACTTATTCACTGTGTATAACTGAAACTTTATATCCACTGTGCACTACTCTCATTTCCTCTCCCCCAGGACCTTGGCAACCACCATTCTTTTCTCTGCTACAATGAGTCTCACTATTTTAAATATCTCATCTAAATAGAATCATGCAATATTCGTTTGATTAGCTTATTTTATTTAGAATCCATATTGTTGAAAATGGTAGGGTTTTCTTCTTTTAGAATGCTATTCTATAGCATGCATATACCACATTTTCTTTATCCATATTTGTTGATGAAATATGTTTCCACATCTTGGCTAATGTGAATAATGCTGCAGTGAAGACGAGAGCACAGATACCTCTTCAACATCCTGATTTCATCTCTTTCGGAGTAGGATTACTGGGTCATATGGTAATTTTATTTTTAAATTTTAGTGGAAACTTCATACTATTTTCCATTGTGGTTGCACCATTTTACATTTCTATCAATGGTGTAGAAGGATTTCTGTTTCTCTACCCTCACCAACGCTGGTTATCTCTTATCTTTTTAATGATAGCCTTCCTAACAGTTGTCAGGTGATACCTCATCATTATTTTGACTTGCATTTCCCTGGCAATTAGTGATGTTAAGCACTTTCTCATATACCTGGTGGCTAACTGCATATCTTCTTTAGAGAAATGCCTATTCAAGTCTTTTGCCCTTTTTTTTAAATTTGACTCATTTGTTTATTTTTATTGAATTATAGTTTTTAAAAAATATATTTTATATACAGGGGTGGGCAAAAGTAAGTCAACAGTTGTATGCTAAACACAGTATTATTGTATTATTATTTATTAATTATTGTGTTATTTGTATTACAACTATTGCCCACCCCTATCTTAACCCCTTATTAGGTAAATGGTTTGCAAACATTTTCTTACATTTCATAGGTTGCCTTTTCATTCTGTTGATCATTGCTTTGCTGTTTAGCTTTTTAGTTTAATGCAGTTTTACTTTCCTATTTTTGCTTTTTGCTGTGCTTTTTATATCATTTAAAAAAAATTATTGTCAAGGCCGATGTCAAGAAGCTATTTTTCTACTTTTTTTATAGTGGTTCTATGGTTTCAGGTCTTACATTTAATTTTATATTCTATTTTAAGTTAATTTTTATATATGGTGTGAGGTAAGGGTCCAATTTCATTCTTCTGCTTGTGGATACCCAGTTTCCCAACAGCATTTATTGAAGAGCCCATCGTGTTTTGTTGGTTTCATAGCCAAAGATCAGTTGACTATAGATGCAAACATTTATTTCTGGGCTCTCTATTCTGTTCCATTGTTTTATATGTCTGTCTTTATGCCAGTACCATACTATTAATATCATAATTATTGTAGTTTTCCAATATATTCTGAAATCAATAAAAGTGACACCTCCAGCTTTTTTCTTCTTTCTCAAGACCACTTAGGTTAGTCTAGATCTCCTGTGTATCCATGTGAATTTTAGGGTTCTCTTCTATTTTAGATTTTTTTAAATACCATTGGAATTTTAATGGACATAGCACTGAGCTTTAGATCACTTTAGGTAGCATGGGCTTTTTAACAGTTATTACGTCTTCCAATCCCTGAACATGAGACATCTTTTTATTACTCGTGTCTTTTAAAATTTCTTTTATCATTGCTTTGTAGTTTTGAGTATTCAAATTTTTTATCTCCTTCATTAAGTTTATTCTTATTTTATTCTTTTTGATACTATTGTAAATGAGTTGTTTTCTTAATTTCCTTTTTGGATAGTTTATTGTTTGTGTATAGAAACAACACTGATATTTGTATATTGATTTTATATCCTGAAACTTTACTGAACTATTGATTAGTTCTAATAATTTTTTGGTGAAGTCTTTAGGATTTTCTATATACATATGATCATGTCATCTGCAAACAGACAATTTTATGTCTTACTTTCTAATTTAGATGCACTTTAGTTATTTTTCTTCCCTAATTACTCTGAATAGGATTTCCAATATTATGTTGAATAGAAGTGATAAAAGTAGACATCTTTGTCCTATTTCTGATCTTAAAGGAAAAGTTTTCAGGTTTTCATGATTTAATACGATGTTAGCTGTGTCTTTTATCTTAAATTAAGGTAAGGTCTACATTTAACAAATTTTGTATATGCAGGACTCTGTGTTGTGCATAGAAATGAAAATTAATAAAACATTGTTTCCAGCAACAAGGAACTCATAGTCTTGTGGAGGAGCAGCTGATGAAGGAATATATTAGTTAAAGAGATATTCTGACATGCAAATTTTGGGGGGTTTTGTTTGTTTGCCCTGTTCATCACATGTTATAACATGAGAAATAATTTAGAAGGACATAAATGAATTTTATAGTGGGTACTTCACTGGTTTCTTTTTTGAGTTCTCCTCTTTTCTTCATAGTCTTTCTTTTCATATAGACAAAGCATAATCTTTTTAAAGCTTCTCATATTAATCTCTTCTTCAGACTCTTTTAATGTATATCTTCTGACCTATGAATTTAACATATTTTTGTATAATATTCAGAGGAGATTTTAAAAGAGAACCAATGCTTCTCACGCTATGATGAGACAAGATCAAGCTTCTCTCATTAACATCACCAAACATTTACACACTATATTACTAGGTAAGATAATTTTATAACAAGTACTATCTTTGATCACGAATGTATTGCAATTTCTTTATATAAGAAACTGTCTTCTGTTTATTTTCACCATGGGGCCTAGTGAATGTTAAGGATATTGTAGGCATGCAACAAGTATTTCTTGCTTTATATGTAAAATTAAATTGTTACAGACTTTATGTCTCTGTCCCCTCAAGTTCATTTGTTGAAATCTAATCCCCAATGTGATGGCATTTGAAGGTGGGGCCTTTAGGATGTAATTAGGTTATGAGGGTGGCCCCATCAGGAATGAGACTAGTGTTCTACAAGCGGAGGCCATTGAGCTAGCTTGCCCTTTCTACCATCTGAGGCTAGGACAAGAAGTCAGCAGTCTGCAGCCCAGAGACAGTTCTCACCACAATTTAACCATGCTGGCACCCTGATCTCAGAGAGCAGCCTCCAGAACTGTGAGAAATAAATTTCTGTTACTTATAAGCCACCAATCAATGTTGTTGTTATAACAGCCCAAAATGACTAGGACAACAGACCCGGAATTATCCTGAGGAATAATAGTTTTTCTTCCTTAGCCTCTATTTTACGTGTTGCTTCCTCATAGACCTTATTTTAATCTCCACCTATTTCTTGAGAAAGGTGAGACCTCTTGAGGTAAATATATTAATTTCAAAGCAAAAATTTCAACTTGCCACTTCTTAATCCTAAAAATAGCCTTTGTGACATCTAGATTTAATCATGTGAGCATTCAGTTTTGGCCTGGTCTATCAGGTAATATAGGGACAATAGATGCAATCTTGGCGTGAAAATCAATAAACCTATATTCTAGCTTCAGTTACTTCCATCTCACTTTCTCCTTTTATAAAAATAATGGTAAAATCATTGTCCTAACCAAACCACAAGACACAATGGAAATTCACAATAATATTTTCTTGTGGCTTAGGTGTTCTGGGAAATGTGCCATGTGAATAGTACTTTGTATGCATTCTTGTCATCTCTGATTTCCAGTATATAATCGTGAGTCATCAGTCATGCCTCACTATAAAATATAGGATGATAGACAAGATAGCATAGGAATTTTGACAATAAAAGGGGAAAAAAGCAACTTAAAAATTTTCTGTGTGTTTCTAAAATTCCACTAGACATTCCAGTTCCTGGTTGGGAAAACAATATTTGTGGGCAGTTTTAAAAAGAAAAATGGCCTTTTCTATATCTTTTTGACTGCAAAGTTTGGCTACATAAAATGACCCTCAGGAAATAAAGTGAAGTAGGTAGTTTAGGACACTGATTTCCAAATGTTACTGCATATAGTGATGATATGAAGATCTTTAAAACTACTGAGGCTTGGCTATTACACCTAGATATTCTGATTTAATTGATATCTGGTACATCCTGAATATTTGTATTTTTTTAAAAGCTCCTCTGATGGTTCTAATATGCAGCCAAATTTGAGAACCACTATTCTAAGCAATTGCCCGATGTTGTTTCAGCCTCTCTTTCTCAAGCTGAAATTCTTCAAATTAAGCTTTGATCCTTTATGCATAACCTTCCTAACTGCGATATGTGTAAAATTTAACATTTTGTTCTAATTGCCCTTATCGTGTCCATTAATTCCAGGTGAACATTATTATTTTCCCTGATCGAAGTAGTATTTTTTTAAATAAAATTCAGAAGAAAATCTATTCTAGTTTTCATCTTTACCCAAAATTATTCTTTTCAGTGAAATGTCCCTCTTGTATTCAGAGAGACTTCACCACACTGGGGGCATCACCTGGTTCTGTTTTCAGCAAGCTGTACTCTACAAGACATCAAAAACAACTTCGTATGTCCCATTTCCTCAGGGCACTAAAGTTACTCCAGTGAATTAATCTGTTGCAAGGCATCTGTTTGAAAAACCTCATCTCTCTACCTTTGCCCAAGCTGCATATTTTCCTTAGAATAACCTTTCTCATCCCTGTCACCTGGTTTTTGGACTGTTGATCACAGGTTCACGTTCCATGGTTCAGCTTGAAAACTACATCCACTGTGAGGTCTGAGCCCACTTTTCCTAGGGAAGATTGATCACTGAATCTTTTGGTCACTCACTGAGAAGCTCATGTTTCTATCACAGACCTTAAAACTGTCTTACACTCTCAGTTTACAAGGTGGCTTTCTTTAGGAGGCTATGAATTACTCAAATGCAGGAAACATGTCTTACCCCTTTGTTCCAAGTCCCTGTCATTGTACTTGACACTGTAGGTTCAGAATAGGTATTTATTTACCCAATGAATTAAATTGTTTTATTAATATAGAATAAGTGGTTGAGAGTCAAATATTAGTACCAATTTCATTTCTACTTCTACAAATGTATTTTTAAACAAATTACATAAATTTTCTAAACCTAAATGATTCCATTCATAAAGAGGTGCCTTTTGGGTATGCTCTGAGGATGCTATAAGATGATATTACATAAAGTATTTCATAGCACATTCTCCTGCAAGCCTCATCCCTGGTAAAGTAGTAACAGTGGAATTTAGTATCAATCGCATTTCTACTCTCCAAAGCCTTTCTCCAGATTAGAACTTCACCAGCACCATCTCTCCACACTTTAAAAAAACTCTGCCTATCCTAAATACTTTCAGGAGCAATTTGATGAACATTTTTCTCATTTAGTGATATAATTAGATGATATAAATCTCTAGTTTCTAAATATTGGAAACTGGCATTTATTCTTATCAAAGTACTCATAATCCAAAAAAAATTATGGCACTAAAATTATGCCAATGGATCACGTTAATCCAATTCAATTGTCAAAGAAACGTTGTTCTTGGGAAGAACATCAACTTTCCCACTTGTTGTCACTCTGTATTAGAGTTTATGAAATCTAATATCTTGTATTAGGTTAGAGAAGACACTGGTACTGGGGTAAAACCAAGCCTCTCTCTTCTGTCCCCATCTCCCCTGCCACCCCCCACATGAAAATTGTTGTCATAGCTATTTCACACTTGAGATAAATTTGTGGCACTACTTATTAAGTTATCTGTTTTTTATTACTTCAAAACTCAAAGATTTAACAATTGCCATTTTATAGATGGCATTTAAGGAAAAGAGAAGAGAATGTAACCTCAGTTTCTTTACTGAAGAGGACTGACCAAGTAGTGCTACATTGCTTTACATTTGTTCCGAAGCGTATGAAAAATAAAGACTTCATAGAAATCCCGTAGTTGACAATAAATTATTTTAAAAGCGCAATTCATTTATAAAATACTCATTTTTTGAAAGCAAATGTTTATCTGGTTTTCCTAAAGTGGAATACAATAATACATGCTATAATTCCACTGAAATATCGAGAAATGACCAAAACTCTGTTGATTCCAAAACTTCTGATTTCATTAAGAAATTCTAACCTTGGTCCCCTGGAAAATAGCACATGCTAACCTGTGTGTGTGTGATTTTGAGAAGACATTTATTAAAGCTGGGACAGTGAAACAAGGAAGAGCTTAGTATAGAAGAAGCAACAGGAGAGGCTAGGCTGGGCTGCTTTGGCTCCCTAGGAAAGTTACAGGAAAGAAAGAAGCCGAGGTGGGACTGCCATTGGCTCGCTGAAAAGTCAGAGAAAAGGGGCCTTGGAGACAAGTTCAGGGGTTTTGCTGCCCACTGTTTGCCTGGTTGCAAGTCCCATGGGGGTCCCCCAGAGTTTAAAAAATATATATGTGCCCAAGAGAACAACATAGGCATACACCTTTAGTAATTATAAAAAACATTAGTACCTTTCACCATTGAGCGTCTAGGTTTACCGCATTTATGATTTAGCCTACAGGTCTCAACTAATATACTTTCTAAAACAAAATTCTTCCTCCATAACAGGACTGGGTTAGGTGCATTTCCTCTTTATTAATGTTATAATGACTACATATCTTTATTACAGAAGTTATCACATGACATTACAATTGTTTTTCTGCTGTGTTACTGACTAAGCCCCAAGCTCTTTGTCTTATTTGTGTGTATATACCCACGATTGTATATATCTATATATATCTATATAGATATATAGATATATAAATAAATTATAGGGTCCAGTACACAGTAAGAACTCAATAATCATTTCTCAATAATTAAAAAACAATTAGACTCACTGGTGAAAAGATGAAAAATGACAGTAAAAAAAACACTTTTTTTTTCAAACAAATAAGAGCAGAAATGTTTACTGCCAGTAAACATAGACTACAAGGACTGTTAAAGGAACTTCTTCCAGCAAATTCTGGAAATTTTAGAGCTACACAAAGAAAAGTAGAGCACTTTTTAAAAATTTTAATTTCTTAAAAAAGTAATTGTCTAAAGCCAAATATTGTGAGTTCTATTAAATATGTATATATAATGCACGACAATAGCACAAATGTTAAAATGATAAAAATGAGAATATAGTTATGGTGTTTTTACACTATATAAATGATACAATATTTTTGAAGATAGATTGCAGTCAAACGCATATATTATAAAAGACCCCAAAATTTAAAATGAGTATAACTAATAAAGCAACAGTGTAGAAAACACATAATACAAATAAGGCAGAAAAGAAGAAAATAATTATAAAAAGTACAAAGATATATAGAAAACAACAAGCAAGATGGCTGATTTAAATGCAAGTGTATAAATAATTATATTAAATGCAAATGGTCTAGAAATGCCAGTTTAAAAAATAAATTATCATGCTATATTTAAAAAGTAGATCAAACTCATCCTGGCAGGTGTGGCTCAGCTGGTTGAAGCATTGTCTTGTAAACCAAAAGACTGTGGGTTGATTTCTGGTCAGGACACACACCTATGTTGTGAATTCAGTCCCCTGTTGGGGGTATGTCCTGGAGGTGGCCCATCAATATTTTTCTCTCACATCGATGTTTCTCTCTCTCTCTCTGTCTCCCTCTCTTTCTCTCTGGAATCAATTGATATAACCCCAGGTGCAGATTTAAAAAAAAAACAAAACAACAATGATCTAACTCTATGTTGTCTACAAGAAATTTAACAGCAAATAAAAAGTAATAGACAAGTAAAAAATAAAAATATGGAAAGATATGGCATGCAAAAACTAATTTTAAAAAGTTGGAATGCTTAAAAAAGCTTTTATTCATAATCACAAAAATTGGAAACAATACTAATTTTACTAAAATGGTGCCTAGATAAACAATAAAGTATTATTAAGCAATGTTAAGAAATGAACTTCTGATTCACACAATAACATGGGTTAATCACAAATGGGTTACACTAAGTGAAAGAGGTTGTTCTTAAAAATCTACATAACTTGTGATTCATTTGTATGACATTATAGGATGAGTAAAACTATAGGAACTTAATTTAGATCAATGGTTGCCACATGCTAATTTTGGGAGGAGGGGTTAGTGATGAAGGGACATGAATATTTAGGGATGATGAAATTGTCCATTAGACATTAAAGATATGTCAATCATCAGATCAAAGATTTTCTTCTCTTGATACACATGAAAAAGAGGTATAAATGTCCTTTTAGAAATGTGTGTCAAGAGGTATTGCATTTCAGAACCAGCATCAAAGCTTTAGGGTGTAATGCTATTAATTTTCTCTGGTTCAGCTCTAGGCACCCTGGAGGGCACTAAATAGACAGTCCTTGACTGAATGACTGTTCTTTATAGTTCCCGCAGCACTAAGTTTAGAAATCATTGATTAGAGAGTGGAAAGGAGAGACTGGAAACTATAATTTTTGGAAGCGCAGAATCAAACCCCTGGAACCATGTCCCATGGCTTAATCTTCGTGTTTAAGCATCAAGAAGAGATACGGCAAAAGAATTAGGGAACTATGCTCACCTCCTCTTTCTTTGTTCCCGTTCTCTCCCTCCCTCTCTCTCTTTCTCTCTCTCCCCCTCTCTCTCTCGCAGACACACATGCACACACACACACACAGTTGCACAGGTACTACATACACTGAAACTCTGGGTATTCTTTATTCTCAGCAAAATGCAACTATCTAAAAAGAGATTTATATGCATTTTGAAAATGATCAATATATTACACTTTAGTGACTAGATATCTATTACCTTTGAGTTGGAGAGGAAGTATTTGCCTAAACTCCCTAGCTCACATTTCTATGATTGGCCACTCTGCCAACCACAAAGCAGACCACTCCCTCCTATATTTAAATTACTACCAACTATACACTGAACTCTGGAAATATGTACAATGTTTTCTGGATATTAAGGGGTTCATAAAGCTAATTTATTTAGATATCGATCATATTGCAAAGGACCTTACAATGTAATGCTTCTGCCTCAAAGCCATTGACCAATTCTCCTCTGCTTTTGAAGGATATTTGGAAATCATCGAAACTCATAAGAATATGAAATCTGGGTCCCCAAAATAATAATTTTAGAGATGACCTGCTCACTTTGTTAACCAGAAGATAAAAAACTGTCAAATTATAGGTAAGGGAGAAATTAATTATAAAATAAATAACTTGCCAGGTCATATGGAGGACAGAAGCATGTAGTAATAACAGAACTGTTCTGCACTAAATCTAACTCACCCTCCTTTACTTTCTGCATAGTTCTGTTGACACAAGACAGGGAATATATACATGTCTTGGGGGTTAAGCTCATCATCAGGACACCTGGGTTATATTAAAATGTTATATTAAGGTTGTAGATTTTCAAGATGGACCAAGGAGATTCTATTTCATACAGGCAGTGAATGACCTCAAGATTCATTCACATGACTCTGATGATTAGCCTAATTTGATGAAAAATCTTGCTGTCACTTCTTACCTTTCCTAATCATTCCAAGTCAGAGAAAAAGGAGTTAACATTACACAGAGGTATTGAACAGGTATTTTACACATATTTTGAAAATATCTCTTGAATTTCATCTGGGTTAGATATATATCACTTATTTTCTATGGTAGTAACTTAACTGTGTATATTATGAGATTAACAATCCAAAATTATGACCTGCACTGAAAACTGACAGTGACCAGAGTGGTTGGGGGAGGGGGATAACGGGAGAAGTAAGGGGAAGGGTCAAGTCAAGGAACATGTATAAAGGACCCATGGGCACAGACAACGGGGGGTAGGAGGACTAAATGTGGCAGGTGGGGTGTGGGTAGGGCAGGGGAGAATAATGGTAGGAAAATGGGGACAACAATAAAAAAAATCATGTATATTGTACTAAACAATTAAGCGTAAGTCATTTTGCTTCTCAAAAAACATACCTATAGTTTGGATTTTAACTTCTGATTTTTTTTACTAGTAAACTATCTTCTGTATGAAAATTTCCAAACTTTTCCAAGACCAGATCTGAATTGAGTTACAGGTTTGCTGATGAGAGCATTGGGATCAGTTCCATTTATAAGGAGTTGTTTGTGTCCTGACCCTGCTGATCTTCTGTTTTCCTAATTATTACATACGTGCACATTTCTCTAGAATACTCACTTCTTTATATTTGGAATTTTACCACAAATAACAGAACATTCTCAATCTCTCTGACCACCATTGCTCAAAATTCTCATGTCATTACAGTTTCATCAAATAGGATTTCTAAGGAGTTTCCTTGCCCGGCTTCACTTTTTGACCTATACAATCATATCTCTCTCTCCTGCACTTTGAGCTCTTTATATCTGAGCAGTATTATAACCAGACTATTTGTCCATTCCACATTGCAACAAAAGAATTATTTTGAGATGCAGAATAGGAGAGAGATAAAGGGGTTGGGCTTTGAAGTGAGATGTAAACTGAGTTTGAAACCTAACTCTTTTGACTCTGTGATTAGGCCAAATCACATAATCTATCTAAATAAGGCCCTCCATGTTTTATTCTTTCTTCAACAGATATTTATAAAACACTAGCATCTGACCCTTGTCAATCTTGCCAGTCTCATCTTCTCAGCAATCTCACCCCACCCCTTCACCAAGTTCCAATAATAGGAATTGAATATGTATAGTAAGTTTCTAAATACACCAGGAACTCTCACCTCCAGTTCTTTGCACATGCTTTATTTCACTTGCCTAGGATATTCCATCACCACCACCTCCACTTTAGCAAATTCTTACTGTAAAATAATGCTTAGAAGTAGTTTTGCAATGTAATGAATAAACAAAAGCTAATATCTGGGTACTGAATCAAAAAAGCCTTCTCAGAGGAGATAAATGTCAAAGGATGGGCATCTCATTGGGAAAATCGAGAAGTGAAATTTATAGAGAAAAATAGCTCAAGCAAAGGAATGGGAATACAGGGGGAAGGTAAGTCAGGGAGTAAAAAACATGAGGAGAAGTATAGTAGTACAATGCGACTTCAGAGAAGGGCAGGACATGAACAGGATCAATAACAGCCAGTATAGCAATTCCCTTGACCAAAGAGAAGCCATAGGTCAACTATAAAATACGTCCTGGCTAGATTTCAAGACTTGGAAAATTTCTTCAGTAAAAATACACTTCCCTTTCCTTGTCCTCTCCCTGCTGTATTTCATGCTCCCACTTTTCTCCTTTTCGTTCCCCTGCATAGCTCTTTGGATTGAAGACTGCTGAAGGGTTGGCTTAGTTTTGGATTATAAGTTTTTTTATGAAAAGATGTCTCACATCTTAGCCTAACCATGCACTGCCTCCTTTTAGCAAAATTCACTCACTCTCATACTTTGCCTAACCTGAAGCCGGACACACCAGAGCCCAGTCAGAGGCCTGGGTTCCCTCTTATCAGGGATGCGGATGAGATGATATCAGTGATTCAGTTGTGTATCAGCTCGGCAGTCAAGTTAAATTAGAAAACAATTCTGGTTAACTTACCTTTTTAAAAACTTTACCGGAATTCTTTGCTACCACCAAATCAGAAAACCACCAGTACGATCAAGGCTTGAAGAGAACAGGAAGTCGCACCCCTCTGGAGACCTCATTTAGATACAGTGTTAAAGAAAGATATCAAGGAAAAATATCAGATGCCAAAGGAAATAGCTTTGCAACTCTGCCATCGGAATCACTCAACTCCAAAATTCATTCCATTGGTGGATTACTACACACACTGCAGATCAGCCTAGCTCAGATCTCATGTGGGTTCTTAGGCCAGTGGACCAGGGCTTGGGGACATGGAAAATGCAGTGCATGTAATTAACCAGTCCTTCACGACCTGTGACATGGAGGTGGGGAAATTCCTAAAAAAGGAGGGGTGCTATTACCAAAGTAAGAATAAAAGGTGACAAGCAGAATCAAAAATATCTTCTACAAATTTTACACCTATTATGGATAAATCTGGCCACTGCATGCAATTATTATTAAGGTTATGTTCCCTACTGAGTAGCTCTCAGTTTCAATAATCTACAACTAATTGTGTGTTTGTAAATTCTGTTGTGTTCTTAAAAAGCCACATTTAAAGCTTAGGTAGGAGACCTTCTGCATTCCATTTACCAAGTGAGGAACTAGCCCAGCATTCTCCGGCAGTCCAAACTTGTTTAACTTCAGGATGGTAACTTAGTATCTTACCTCAAACATGTTCGTTGGTTACTCAAAAATCACATGTAGGCCCCACTCCAGAAAAAACGACTCAACAAATGATATACGGAACTGTTTTTGTGAAACAGAGCCTGAGGGTATAGAACAAGGGGCCTGGCTACTCACACTGACCTATCAAGGGTGTTTTGTGTTGTTCGTAGGAAGGTGGAAGTTTGGTGGCTTGCTAAACTTTGTTCCAAAACAGGTTAATGAAAAAATACAATATAATTTTCTCCAACCTTCTCTTTTTTGTGCCAAGCTTCAAGAGACATTGGAGAGAACCCAGGAAAAACATATGAACTAAGTATTATTTTGCTTCAGCTTCCATCCTCCCATCTCCCCACCCAACCCTGTTTCTAGGCTCTTGCTTTGATGAGCCCTTACTTCCTTACCTTCCTACATCCCTTCCAGTGGTTAAAACCAGAAAACGCTCTACTGTCAGTCATTTACCTCTGAATTTACATTTACTTTGAAACTATCAAGCCTTAAGTCAAGTTGGAATAAAGTGCCTTGTTCTCTGCTGAAAGAATTTAAGTCATCACTAAAAAAAAGTTTGGGGGCAGAGAACTTTCTCAGGACTCCTGAAATTATACTTGGGGATGAAAAAGGATCCACATACTAAGCCCGATAAGCTCAAGGGAGGCATACGTGGCAGTTCTGACAAACTCAGAGACTGAAAGTAACCTCATAGGATGGTCTGGACATACAAATTTCTAACTAAAAGTGAATTATTGCAAGTGGTCACATCCTAGGCCTGTAGCTTCTCTGACAAAGGTCAATCTTTACCTAAAGTAAGACTGCCTGTTGTCTTTTTGCATCTGATATGACATATCTTTGGAATGTCATAGCCCCCCTTTCCAGATCCCTCAGGGCACACCCACCACACCACAGCAGACACAGCAGAAAACCTCAGAACCCCTTGTTGTTATCTTGTTTTTTGCAACCATCTCTGTGCGCTATAAAAGTTCGTTGTGAGCTATCCTGTTTTCATCTATGTAAAAAATGTACATGACTCTTCATTTTATTGTTTACCGATCCCAGAGATGTCCCGCTTTGCTTTCTCCTCCCTCTTAATCTATCACCAATGTATTTCAGTAACCCTCCTTACCTCTCTCTCCTTTATTCTAATGTATAAAATAAGCTGCCATCCTCTGCAGTATTTTCTCTATCCATTGAGATTTTGCTTCTTGGCAGTTGTTGGCAGTTTGGCTCCAAAAAACTCATAAAATTCTCAACAGGTTTGGATGTTTCTTATACCGACATACTATGTGAACAGTTAATAATTTCTTACATTTAGAGAAAGAATTGCCTTTAAAATGATATTTTTAAAGTTTTTCTGAGTTTTCAAGCTCTCAGGAGTTTCTCAAATTGCATCTTTTATCCCACTACTTCCTGGAAGAATAAATTTCTTTGAGAATATCAATCAGAAAACACCAAAATTGTATATTTGACCAAAAGTCATAACATGGTGAAAGAAATGCAACTAGTGTTAGCAATTTTTCACATTTGAAAAACCACCTCTGTTTCAAATCTAAACTGCTCAATCATCCACAGGTCAGTGACCTGAAATGTTTAACTTTCATAAATGATTCCTATCCTATAATTAAGTTATATTCTGAAACTAGTCCTAAATCATTTTGGAGAAGACCTAGTTCTAAAGAAAACTGTTGAAAACAAGGAGGAACAGATAAAATTTTCCAAAAGTTTTTCTGTAACAGTTCCCTTTAATAATACATCATTTTTATTATAGAAGCAATATATGGCCATTGTATAAAAATTAGGACTAAGAAAAATGACCTTTAATTTCACCATCCAGAAATAACTATTGTTGACACCTTGGTATATAGCCTTTCAGATTTTTCTACTCACAATATATCTATATTATAAATTAGATCATACTGCATATATTATTTTTAATCTGTTTCATTCATTGAATAATATATCATGTACATTTTCTTCTGTCAACAAATATAAATCTAAAACTTATTAAGTCCTCAGTACTCCAATATCTGAACATTATACATTAGTATTTATTTACCAATTCCCTATCTTTTGGACACTTTAGTTATTTTCAAGGTTTTTCTATTATATATGTATGATAAATTTGCAACTATTCCTGAATACCATTTATTACCTATCCTTGAGGATGAAAATACAGCAATGTTTTGTCTATCTGAAAACCTCTTTATCAAGTAGCCTCAGATATTGGAAAATATATTTTAAAATGAATAATAATCAAATATTTTCTAAACACATGTTCTTTTATTATAAAAGTAATAATCAGTTCTTTGTTAACAAACATATAATTTTATCCAAAGCACAATTAGAATGAGTTTGTTTTCCATCCTTCAGAAAAATAGAAACAGAAGAGAAATAGAGTAAAAATATTGAAGGTAACTGCACTTAAAACAAAAGGCATTTTGACTGTTTCCTTTGGGATTTCAGAAAACTATTCAATAATATTGGATGTACTAAGGTGATCACTGGTAAGGTATATAAATGTCTAATTTACTATGTTTATGCCTTAAACTCATATAATATTGTACATCAACTATTATTGAAAAATACATTTAAAATAATAATAGCAATGACTATTGTAGTTTAAACGTACCTATAATTCATTGGGTATTTTCTGTGTGTCAAGTACTGTTCTAAGTGGTTTGTATTCACTTTTTCATTTAACTCTATTGGATAGATAATACGATTGTTATCACTCATTTAACAATTGCAAAAATCATATGAAAAGCAAATGATTACTTGTATTCTTAGGAAACAGTGAATATACACAGAAAACCTACTTTGACAAAGAGATATGCAACCACTGTATGTATGACGTTCATGCACCATGATTTTTATACATATTCAAAGATTAATGACCTAAATCACCAAAAACACTAATAAGAACAGATGTAATGCCATATATTTAAATATTTCAAACTAAATTGTTTTATAATTCAAAACTTAAATGAATAAACTTTAGTTTTCTAAAAAAAATGCTGTTACCTATAAATTGTGCTGTCAGGTAGCCACTGGCCACATGGTAGCGACTAAGCAGTTGAAAGGTACGTAATACAACTAAGAAACTTTATTTTTAATTTTATGTTATTTTAGTTAAGATAAATTGAAATTTTATAATTGCAAACTGCTTTTGTAGGACTACATCTCACTTCCTTTGTGTAATATTAGTTAGTAATGTAGTTCCCATGTAATTAACATGTACAATTGTTCCATTTATACATAAACACACCACTGATTTCATTGGTGTCAGTAGATTGATTTAATTTGAATAATATTTTTTCTAAACAACAATGTAACATTATAATGTGTGTTTTGAATATTGTATTCAGTCAGCATGAGTTAAAGTGATAACATAAATTGTATTTAATAATTAAATT
>PVJD01007914.1:0-78324 GCA_004026545.1 Mormoops blainvillei
GAGGCAAGATGGGAAGGAAAACAATTTTACTTTATAAACATCTTTATCTTTAGAAACGTTTTTGCAAGCATGAATTGCTGTTTGATTCAAAAGACTAAAGAAAAAAGGAAAGGTCATCAGACATGTTGGTTAGTTGAGCTTCTGGTATAAACAAGTATCTGTTGATTAATAAATAAATGTCTTGGATCCATCCTCTTACTTCTGCAAGTCTGTTTTCTGCTTAAAGGGGTCCTGGGATTTCTACAGTTAAATGCTTTTTTTTTTTTTTTTTTAAGTCACAGGGATAATGCTTTTTGTTCTTCCCACAAAGAAGGTTATTCCAGCAAATCAAGTTTCTATTTTGATAATTCAGGCCTACCTAGTATCATCAAAATAATTATAGTAAAAAAAACCCCACCAAGCGAATGAATATAAATGTCTCTAGTGCATCTTTATTTAGTGAGAACATCAAAGATTTGCAACACAGATTTTCTAAGTTAATTCAGTTCTCTATCTAAATTGACTAGAAAATTCTCATTTCATTACAATTATAAATCCTTATTGCTTTTCATTATAGAATGTTTTCCTTAAGGAGTAGAACTTTTTTTGAGAAAGATATTTTCTGGAGTGATTAAAAAATTACAGCACCTCATCTTTTTGAAAATCAAATTTGAACAAAATTCAAGCATAGTTTAAAATTCAATTTCCTGCTTTGGAGGACATCATGATAGGCTCAACAATACCCACAATGTGCTGAGTAAGATTCTACATTATTTTTATTATCTGGTAAAACAAAAGTTTAATTTTTGATGAGATAAAATCCACATAATTATCTGTACTTGAACCTGGATGGCCGCTAACTACGTGCATTCTCAAGGGAGAGGGGGAGCAGCATCTTCTTCAACATCATCGCTTCTCCCTTATGCATCCAAAGCTCCTCTTACTAGTATCTCCAGGTTACCCCTCAGAGCGCAAACAGGAGCAGGATCCGCTCTGCCAACAGCACACGAGCCTGTGCCTCCTCCCCCTGGCTGATCTGTGAAGGCAGCACACCCACTAGAAAAAGAAACGTCCCATGGACTTCTGCTTTCCCAACTCCTATGTACCTGTTCTAGTCTGGACAAGGTGCCGGAAGGCCATGCCCCTTCAGGAAGGGAGCATTCACTCTGTTTTCCCTGCTGCAGACAGGTTAGGAGGGTTATGCAGGCACTGGTGCCCACACAACAGAGGCAGGAATATCTCAGATGGCTTTGAGAGTATTTGAAAATATGATAAAATAAGAGGGTTTTTGTGTATTTAGGAAATTTTCCCAGGGGACAGGGATGCAATTCAGAAAGTCTTGTCATCTGCCAGAATGAGGACACATGCATCTGTCCCATGACAGTGACAGGCAGCCAGTAAGAGGTTTGGACCAGAAGGAGGGGTAGACAGCAAACTACATGTTTTTCTTTGGGGACAGACATTTTTCAGAGCAATCGGGACTCAGAGGGAACTACTTCAATTCTCTGTAATTAGGGAGGGAGAAAGAATACAGAAATCCAATTGATGCAGTTTCCATTACAAGATCCAAACTTCCCCAATTCAATTTCAATTCAAAATTGAAAAATTACAGGAAGTTTGGAAATGTTGGGGTACTGGCATTCAGTGTCACATAATCAGGAAGTGACCATTCCAGTGAAACCAGCCTAAAATAGAAGAGGAGCAGGGCACAACAACACAGGTGTGAGACAAAGCGGGTGGGGAAAAAACCAACCTAGACCTGATCAGGTAAAAGATAATTCCTGTAGCCAGATCTGACTAATGATTTTACTGATTCTTAATGAGGAAGGATTGGAAGTTAATGGAGAAACCACAGGATATTTAATTTGTAGCTTCAATATATTAGCAAATGTATTCATGCTTCACTTACTTCTTAAATAAGCTTTATGTAATTCTCATTTTCATGTGAGTGTGAAATTATGCATTTGTATCTCCCTCCTCAGATATCGATCTAATGGAGGCTGTTTCAGTTGAGAGGGTCCTGCAGGTAATGATCCCATTATAGAGAAATCAGTTATGCGCATGGATGCAGTGACAGAATGAATGCTGGCCTCCCCCAATGGGGCTCCTCTGTACTGCCCTGTGATCCTCTCAGATGTGGTCATTACCTGGCTCCTTTGGTCATTCTCAACCCAGGTTCATGGGACAGAGGAGACAGGGAAGTGATGAAGTCACAGACTGGCATTAGCTAGACGGTACTAACTGGCAGTGGAGGAAATAAGTCATAAAGTTTGGCTCAGATCACATTTATATCCTCTCTAAAGCCAAGTTTTAAAAACTTGCTATTGATTACAGATTCTGGTTCATTAGGAGGTCTGCATCAGGACCAAATATTGGACTCATATAAAAAACCTCAAGTGAGTCGGATGCAGGTGGTCCATGGCCCACAATTTGGAAACACTACTTTAAGGAAACTGATTCCTGAGCTAAGTAATTTGCAGGTTTATTAAAGAATAAGCAACTGAAATTCCGGGCAGACATTTCCAGTCTGTGTGCAGAAATGAGCTGAGATCCGGTGTTGTCAATCAGCACTGTGTGGCCTAGCTGGCCTGTCGCTGTTTGGGTTGCCAGGAGCACTTCGTGCACCTTTGCAGTCACTTCCTTCTCGTAGGTGTCAGATCAGATTGCTATAAATATGGAAAGGGGAAAGGGGAGACTTTTTCCTGTAGATTAAGAAGAATACCCCAAGGTCAGCCTTTTCACCAAACTAAGTAAATCAATAAAAATAAAAGCTAAATGAGGCAGAAAAAGAGGCTACGGGAATAATGAAGTCAGCAAAATGCACTGCAGAAAAAGAGGGGTCCTCCGTCAGGACGCAGTGCTAATCTGGGGGCCCACAGGACTGTCTTCTCCATGCAGGGACTTCTTATTTCAGCTCATGAGTTAACACCATAGATAAGTACTAGCTTAGGGTGTTAATTTTTTTTTTTTTTTTTTTTAGTATATGCTTAATAGTAGAACAAATTTTCTTTGGTGTGCTTGCAGAAGTAAGAAATCAGAGTTCTTCTGAAGAGACAATAAAAGGATCTGGGGTGGGATGCTTCTCCTGGAGCTTTCCTACAATGAGAATCAAGAGTTATTCTCCTTGACCTCTAGGTCTGTGATGGTGGTTTTTACATTGTGGTGTCCCCCAAAAAGGTAATTTGAAGATGATGTTAAAGTTCTTCTCCCGCCTCCTTCTAATATCATTAAGGATAGGGCCAACTCTTGATAGCTATTGTGACTCTGACTTGGCTTAGTGAAGCCTCGCAGATGATCTAAACCTGAGCTGTCATGATTTGTTAACAGTCAATACTCAGTTTGAACTTACCTCCTGTATTCATTCTTTGATGAGGATGATGATAAACAATGAGGAAAAAGACACAGCTAAAATGATATACGTGGGGGATAGGTGAATAAGATACAAAATGCTAGAAAATGTTCCTGACCTTGAGGATCTCAATGATCTACTGAAGGTGCCGTCCTGTCCCCGCATCTCACACATACACTGAACCAGCTCATTGCTGGGTACACGCACTAGACCCTTACTGAAGATTGCCTGGAAATCAACACATACTCTATCAGGATTAAGTAATACAAGTATTAATATCCACCTTTCTTTTTAATCCACCTCATCTCAATCCGTGTATTTAAAGTTGGTTTTCCTGTTTGGAGTGAGAGCCAGTCCATGCACACTTCAGGATAGCACAGCAATTCCATGCTGCCCCTTATTCTTGGCTCATGTCAGCAGTTCGTGCACGGAGCATCAGGGTTTAGGTGACTGTGGAAAGAACTTTGGAGGTGAGAGGAGGATAAAGAGAAAGAAAAGAAATAGAGACTAAAAAGCAGTCTTTTGCGGGGGGGTTGATATCTGTGTTAAAAACAGAACAGTTTCTACCAATTAATGTGTGTTGATCATTTTACTTCCCTTACGTCCCTGAGCCTCGGTTTTCTCCCTTGCAGAATGAGAACAATGTTTACTTTGATGGTTGCCCTAAGGAGCAAATGAAATAATTAGGGTTGCCAGATTTATCAAATAAAAATAATATCACTACAAGTATACCCATGCTATATGTTTAGAACATAATAATACTAAAAAATTATTTGTTATTTATCTGAAATCCAAACTTACCTGGTGTCCTTTGTTTTCCTTTCTGGTGTCCCTAGAAACAATGTGATAATAGCAGCCATTTGTAGAGTGCCTTTCATGTGCCAGGCACCGCCAGGCAGTTCAATTACATTGGTCATCATTCTAACAGCAGCTGAAGGAAGTTATTACTAATCTCGTTTTTCATCTAGAATGTGGAAGTTTTCCAAAGTGAAATAGCAAGAAAATAGCAGTGAAGATTTAAATCCACTACATCATGCTATTCTTCAGTTGATGAAAGGATTTTGAATTTGGAAAGTACCCAAGTGTTTATTATGACAAATAGTCTCTCTGTTTATTACTCCTATCCTGGGTACAGCAAAAGGGACTGTAGAGAAAAATGGGAATATGGAGATTAAAAGGTGCCCTCAAGTGTAAGAAAAAGCCGGTATTTACTCCTCAATTTCCAGGATGATGGTCTCTTGTCAGGAAATTTGTGTTTCTAGGGATACCAAGCAAAGGATACAAGGCTCTATCACAGCGTCGCGGCATGTAGGCTCCACATGAGGCTGTCGACTGCCAAGCCCAGGCCAGAGCAGACAGTATTGACTAACCGGGCCTTAAAATAAATTAGTTATGTAACCAACCATATTCGTATGTTTACCTTCTCAGTAACCTTTCACATAACCAGAATCCCAAGAGAGGCCTGTCATACACATCCCCCCCCCAAACATACCACATACCCTAATGGACATTGTGTAGCAACACATTTAACACAAACAGTTATATACATACACATCAGCATTGCCTCCTATAGGGGCTCCTTGGAAGGGGAGCTTGCTCTGAGAACAAGATAATAAACAAACAAACAAACAAAAAAATGATCTCATTAATTTAACAGCATAAATAAGAAAATCTTGTGTACGATAGTTGATGATAACGTCCTATGAACTGAGAATGAATCATTCAGCCACCCTCCCGTGACATCCGAGAGTAAATTGTACGCCCGTAATTTCTGATCCTGTGGTTCTCTAATCCAAATGCTCCTTTGTTTGTTTCCCAGGCTTCTCTGTCTTCAGTGGCCGGTCATTGCATGAGGAGGGTGACCGCAGGCAGAGGGCCCCGGAGCCTGCTCTGTGGGAAAGGGAGGACTTCTTGCAGGGACTGAGGTCAAGGTAGGGTGGTGTGGTTGTCCAAACGTCCCTACCTGTTGGCAAGAGGGGGAGCCAGGCTAAGCCAAAAGCAAGCTGCAAAGCAGATGTGGGTAAGGGAAAGCCAAGGAGAGAGTCAGGGAGGAGAACCAGGGCCTGGCAGGCACTGTCAGAGAGCCAGACACAGGAGCCGGGTTCCCGTGGCGGAGTTCTGCGGAAGCTGGGCGGGTGGCACCTCAAACGCAACTGTACGTGCTTGTAACTGCCGCTGAGAGGCAACGGGAAAGGTTTGTCCCCCTGATGCAACTGTTTATAGTGTGAAAATTTATATAAGATACTAAATGCAATTTGCTTATGCTAAAAATGGTTCAGAATTTGATTTTAATGTGGTCTGTAGACCAACAGTGGGCTTAAGCTCCAAATGGGGAATAAATATTTCCCTATTTGGTATTTTTAAATCTTAATTTTTTCACTTTAGAAATGTATTGGTACTAGCAAACAGTGCAAATATTTAGCAAATAAATATTATGGACTAGATTGTTTTGAACAGCATGAGTGAGAAATTTGTGGATTTAAATTTAATTTGAAACCATAATGAATTCAAGGTACCATTTTCAAGACAGTTGTGTAGATGAAGATAAAAAGTCCTAGTCTATTTGATATGTCTTAAGGGTATATTATGTGGTCAGAGAGTGTCCTAGAAATAGACTAACAAAATTTCCAGCAAATATGTTGGGTATTTTTTTATATTACACTTCCAGAAGAAATTTAGAAAGAGGGTTTTTGTTTAAGTACCTAGAAAAAAAAATTGTTTGAGCAAGGGCTCAGAAAAACTAATGGTGTTTTCACTGGGTACAGAGGTGTTATCTCTGATCAGCCTGCTTAGCTCTCTTGCGCTGTATTTATAAAGCCCTCTGGCTGATCTTCTCACATGGATGCTAGATTAGTCCTACCTTCCTAGTCATGTGACGGTGGACCTTGATTGATCAAAATGGCTCACTGTGGCAGAACGCCTTCTTGTTGCCAATGCAAAAGAATCCTATTTAATGGTAAATTATAAAATCTCTGGGTAGCTCCTAGCTGAAATTATTTGATTTCTCCATATAAACCCTTCTTTTAAAGCAACCCGCTATTTCAGAGGAGGTCCTAGGCATGTAAAAAATCTGGGTCACTCCTCATGCATTACAGAAAGACACCTATTTGACCAAGGCCTCAGGACCCTTCTGTAGCTGTGTGGGGATGGGGTGAAGTTGCAAATAAAGCAGGCGGAGAGACCCACAGCAGCTTTCAAACCCTGACCCTCAGCATTAAGACTCCCGAATACTGAAAACTGTGAAAGGGAATACACTAGAAAAAACATAGGGCTTTTATGTAAATATATTATTGGAATGTGAATCATATTCAAATTAAAAATGAGAATTTTAATTTCGAGGAAAGGATGACAAAGGGATTGAGTTATATGGGAGGATCATTGAAATTCAGCAAAAAAAATTTTTTTCTATTGACCATTCTTAAAGGAACAATCATATTAACCTCTTTTGGATTAAAAATGTCACAGCTATTTATTAGGGCAAAAGGTTGTTAACAACGATTATCTCTGGTCAAGGACTGAAGTGACAGAAGGTAGGAGGTTTACCTCCCAGTTTATCATAGTCACACACAAACTTGGAGACTTTCTTGGTATTTTTACTTTTGTTATGTGTTTTCAGTATTTTCTAAATATTTTGAAACAAACACATTGTATCATGAGGCAATACAGAGCGATGGGTAAGAGAGTAGACACTAAAGCTACGGTCATAGCTTTATATCTTGAGTGCTCAAATGAGTGATCTAGACAATCTTAATCAATCCCTCCTATCTCTTGGACCTTTCAGTGAAGCGCGGCCAATTTCCATCTGCCAGCATCTGCAGCTCTGGGCCTTATATCACAGAGTCTGTTCTCTTATGCATGCAGCAGGCCTGAAGGATATCCTTGACCAATGAGTTTTGAAAGTTACCCTTCAATATCCTTCAAATGGTAACAAAGGAACCCTGGGGAAAAGTCCATTGTGCTTTGTACTTTTTCCCAGATTTCCCTTGTCACCACCCACTTTAGTAATTTGCTTAATGGTGCCTCTTTAAGTGGCTGCCTTCCGTTTCCTGAACCACTTTTCACTTTCTCTACCAGTGCTTCCTGCACTTCCCAAATAACTGTTTGCCTCCAAATGCTTGTTCCAGGGTCTGCTTCTGGGAGAACCTACACTATAAATAGCAACTATATATACAGGTCACTAATCGGTGTTTCCAGACCAGACTTCTCCCCTAAGTTCCTGATTCAGACATCTAACTTACAGGTTAAGTCTCCATCCAAATGCTGACAAACAGGTCCAGCTTAACAGGGGATAATAGAATGTTTTTCATCTCTTCAGCCCATTTCTCTCCATGGTCTTCCCTGTGAATTCCCATGGTACGGTGTATGAAATCCGGAGTCCTCACTGTGGTGTGCTGATCTCCCTTGCTGGTCTCTCCCAACCATCTCCTACACTCCCCCCTTGTTAACTGGCCTCTAGGGCACTGGGCAACTTTCAGATTCCCAAATATGTCATCCTTTTTCCCTTCAAAAGCCGTGCACTTGTGTTGTTGTCACAACCTTTATACCTCAGCTTAGAAACCACCTCTTTCAAGAGAATTTCCCTGGCCACCCTGTCTGAAGAAAGACCCTTCTTGTAGTCGTACTTGAAAACATCATCTTTTATTTTCTTCCTAGCACTTAGCACCCCCTGAGATGACCTTGCCTATTTGTTTACAACTTCAGCCCCCTACCCCACTATAATACATAGCAGGGCTGTCTGTCGTGCTACCAGTCACTCCCGGCGGTGAGACGGTGCTGGAATGGAGTAGGTTGTCCAGCAGTGCTTGTTTGCATTCCTTGGAATGGGATTTTTAAATATATTATATAACATTAATAATTTCTGCAAGTATATTCCAGTTCTTGTTACATGTCCTTCTCTTTCAAAATTGACATGTCTTTATGGAAAATTTAATTGGAATTTTTAACATTTTGACCTCAGCTGTTTTTAAGACTATTTCGTAAACTATATTTTTACAGTCCTCATATGTTTCTTTCATGTAAGCATTCTAAAATGTTTTTCCTATTAAAATGCCCTAAACATGAGGACTTGAGTATAGGTTTTGATTTCACCAAACACATTTTTCTAGGCTTGTTACTCTTAGAACAATATAGCCTTCATGATACACAGGAAATGACTCAGAATTATTATGTAATTAATAATTATTATGTAATTTATGCTACGTTTTCTATTTATTTTAGAGGAAAAACGTATTAAATGTGTTCCAAAAAAATTAAAAAGTACTAATGGCCATTATTTTCAGTTTACTCTATTAGTTCAATTATGTCACTTAGGCAAAGAAGGCACTGAGCACAAATCACATTTATCTCATTCTGCGGCTACTTTTCTAAAGATGACTTTGGGCGGCTGATCTTTTAGAACACTCAGTGGCTTCTAAAATGGAAATATTTTAGAAGATAATGTGAAATGAACCTGAAATAATCATTACCTGTGACTTAGTTTAGAAGTTAGTCAGGGTCACTTAATAAACAGCAGGGAAAAAACTGTTTCAGCAAATTTATCTCTGCTCAGGGTGGAGGAAGATTTTAGCTGGACACATTCTGCAGAGCTGGGCACGTGGCAGACACTCAACAAAATTCTCTAAGATTTTGGAGAAGGGGGCAGTGGGATAATTTGTTGGGTTTTCTCTAAATGGGAAAGATTAATGGAGGAAAAAGGAAAGGAGAGGATGGTCGTAGGCCGGGACTAGATGAATGAAGATGCCCATGCCCACCAATGGGTTGAAAGACATTTTTAAGACTTGTGGTGACTACTCTCTCACCTGAAGTTATTTGTAAAATGGTTTGACAAATTGGTTTTTCGGATGCTCAAAATGGGTCAGACTTTTTGCTTCCAGGGAGATGGAGTGAACCTATTTCTCCCGATTCCTCCTGCTAAGTGCAACTAAAAGCCCTGGATATTAATGTGTAAAGCAAACATAAGCAAAGGTGAAGAGAAGGCAGACTGCCTAGGAACCTCAGGGCACAACGAACGATAGATCCACTGGTGCATTTTTTGAATTTTCTTTTAGCTTTATGTATCCCAAATTAGGAGCTGAAGGAGCCAAAATGAATGTAGACAAAAAAAAAAAATCCCCAACAAAAGCCTGCTCTCTCTAGACACAGAACCAGGAAAGGAGCAGCCTAGCAAAACAGAAAACTTTTAGACCATAAACACTCTACTCCAGCCTCATGCACGCTCATCCAGCAGGTTGAGTGGGAAGTCTAGACTCTATCTACCCTGCTTAGGTTATAATATGCAGATCCCCCTGCCAAGATGGCGTCAGAGAATGCCGATTAGGGAACCAGGATCTCATCTTTGTAACAAAGCCCCAATTCCCATAACACCGGTGAAGACCACGGGGAGAGTCTAGACTTCTCCCCAAGCCAGGATCGAAGAGGTGCTCCACCCTCTCCTGGTCAGAGTGGTAGCAGTGGAGCCTTAGTGGAGAGGCGGGCCTTTCATCACCGCCCAGTGGAAACGAGGCCAGCCGCTTTCCTGTGGTGTCAGTGGAACCCACACGGAGAGCAGTAACGATGCAATAATAGCAGGCACTCGGTAAATGTCATTCTGTTTGCTCTTCCACACCCCTAACCTCTCTTCATGAGAAGGTCAAGAGCTCTAAAGGTTGAAGGTAGAATCCTTCAGACCAGGCGAGCTAAACTCTGTCCCCAAATGCCAGATGATCCACTCTAATTTCTAGAGACAACAAGACAACTACTCGGTGGCATAGTAAATTGTCCGAAATTAGAAAA
The DNA here is from genome assembly GCA_004026545.1 of Mormoops blainvillei. Taxonomy (NCBI): domain Eukaryota; kingdom Metazoa; phylum Chordata; class Mammalia; order Chiroptera; family Mormoopidae; genus Mormoops; species Mormoops blainvillei. Next base: position 10,100 of record PVJD01007914.1, read on the forward strand.
GTAAAAAAAGTGATTCACTTCTGTAAACAGAATATCATGTACCATCAGTGCGATCGCCGTCTTTCAGAACGCCAGCAGTCTGACTATGCCGACCTCAGGTCAGGACTACCAGCTGCCTCAGTATGGTGGTGAGTGAAGTCTGCACTGCAGCCTCTTGGATGCATTCAAAGTACTTGCTGGGAAATTCTCTTTTTCCTCGCATAAATGCTTTGTCTACTTTGGTTTCAATGGAACCAATTTTCATTTCTTCAGGTATGCTGCATATTTAAATTTATTTAGGGATGATTTAATGTCATTTATAGATCAGCGTCCTGGGCGGTTCGCCAAGCTAACTGGGTCTGTAACTGGCTCTGTTACAATGTACTAGGTTGGCAAGTATGACTAAAGCACAGGGAAACATGACTCTTGCCTAAGGGTTTATTTGTCCTTTTTCTTAGGAGAAGCACCTCTGAACTTGAACCATACCTGCTCTAAATCACACACATCTAAGCTGAAAACCTTATGCTTCTAGCCCAGGCAGAAGGAGCCTTCCTCACTCCTGGTCTGGGCAGAGGAGAATGCTTTGTTTAGATAGTTCAGAAAGCAACTCTGAGGAACAATATTTTATTCCCCACACCCTTAGATATTGAAAAACCTTTAATAAATATGGATTAGGTAATTTTGGTGAAAGTTTATAGTGATAAAAATTATTAAAAACCAAATCACAAAATAATACAGCATGGGGCAAAAGTAGGCTTACAGTTGTGAATATGCAAAACACAGTTTATTCTTGTATTACTATTTATTAGTTACTGTATTATTTTCCATGTGAACAACTGTAAACCTACTTTTGCCCTGTCTTTTATGAAGAGATTAGCTTTATGTATTATACATCAGAGTGTTTTCATAATTAATAGAATTGGAAGGGAGTTAGTGTCACCTAATCCAGATCCTTTGTTCTTAAATTATGCAGCCAAGGCCAGAAAGGTGCTGTTAACCAGTTAATTCATTAATTGCTAGACATTAATTTGCCAGTAAATTCAATAATTGCTAAACCAAGACAGAAACCAAGCATCATGGCTTCCAGCCCAGCACTCTTCCTATCACATTCCATGTAAAATTATTCTTCAATATTTTTAACCTTTTCTTTTTATTCCTCTGTGAAATAACTCTATAAGACTGCAGATTTGCTTTAAGCTATATAACTTTTGATGGAGGGCAGGGACCCACAAACAGAAGAATTTATGTTTGTATTTGTGCATCACCGCTCTTCTCCAAGTGTTTATTCTTGCAACTTCCATTGGATCCCTAGACTGTATGGACGGATACGGAGAATCTGAGGTTCTGACCCCAAACTCATTCATTCAACAAAGCAGCCACTGTGTCCCAGGCAGCATGCCACATACTGGGATTACAGAGATAAATAAGAAATGATGTTACCCCAAAGGCGTTCTATTTGTTTGGGGTAAAAAGCACATGTAATCAGGTATACTACAAAGATGGTACAGTAAGTGCTATAAAGAGGAACAATATGAATAGAGGACCCTAGACTTTAAATGACAGACTTGTCCCTTCCAGGGTGCGTTTTGCAAAAGAACCCTTTGAAACAATCTAAGAGGATGAGAGTAGTTTACCAGGTAATGAATGGGTAGGCCTCAAGGCATGGGAGGGCCCATTGGGAAGTGGGTAGGGCATGGTGGGTCAGAACACAAGAATAAGTAGATGAGATGGGAAAAGAGGGTGGAGAGGGAGCTTGGGAAGGGTCCTACGTGCTGAGCAGTATTTTTTACCATGTAGGAGTGTTTTTTACCATGAAGGTAAAACCACAAAGACTTTCAATAAGAGGCGATGGGATTTGACATAAATTTATTTTTCTGAAAGATAATGCTGATCCTCAGTTACTTCACCTAGAAATAAGAAAAAATATTCTTGTTATGACATCTGTTTTTGGGATCAAATCATGCATGTGAAAGTGCTTGGTAAATTACACGGCAAGATACAGATGTGAAATACTTCTTCATGTCACATGATAATAAAATCAGATGGTGAAACTTTTGTGCGAATAAATATTAGCAAACAATGCACTTCTGAGCATCCAGAGCATTTTGAGATCTAACCCTGAGGACATTTCCACCAGACTCTTCAGGTACGTGACAAATACTGCATCACTGATGCCTCTCAAAATTGCCTTAACTAAGCAGCATATTTGACTTGAAATTAGGATCCTCACAAAAAACAGCATAGAAGCTACTTCATCTCTTGCCTGAAAACCTTTTCAAAAGCTTTGGCCATTAAATAACTCATTTTTAATAATATGAGTAAATTAACCTTGTCTGGTGTGGCTTAGTGGATTGAGTGTCAGACTGTGAACCAAAGCGTCACTGGTTCGATTCCCAATCAGGGCACATGCCTGGGTTGCAGTCCTGGTTTCCATTTGTGGGCATGTGAGAGGCAACTAACCACACATTGGTGTTTCTCTCCCTCTCTTTCTTCCTCCCTGTCCCTTTTTCTGGAAATAAATAAATAAAATTTTTAAAAAAATAATAAAATATGAGTAAACTAATTATCAATTAATTAATCATCATACATCATGATTATAATAATTAAATCATAATTAATTAATTAATACCAACTAAAGAAATAAGAGAAGATGCTCATCAAGATTTATATACTAGAGATTTCCCTGCAATCAGGAAAAATCAGAAATGACTTAAGTATCTCTCGGTGGTGGTGAAAATTAAATTATGGCTTATTTACATAATGGAATATTTTGTAACTATCAAAATCATGATTTCAAAGACTAATGATATGACAAAGTACTCAAAATATTAAGTGAAAAAAATTGTGCCATTTGCTCCATATTTGGGGACAAAACATCATAGTTTCTCCCCTCAAAATGGAAAAGAATGGATAAAATTGTAATATTTAAATAATTTTCTGCATGACATTATTATGAGATATTTCTGTTTATTAAAAAATTCTCCCAAACTTAAAAAATTGTTATTACCTACATGGTGAGGAAAAGCTAATGTTTTTAAAAAGATTTATCTTAAGTAATCTTGTGCTAAGAAATTATTATTCTCAGTTTACGCTTCTGTGATTTATGCTTCTGATGGAGCCTCTGCTGCAGCAATTAGTGCCAGTCTGGGAGATTTTACTCCATTAACTGTAGGGTTAGGAGTTCCTCAACCTCTTTTCTCTGAGAAAAGTTTGAAGTGTTATTTCTGCACATAAAGAGCTTACAGTTTATGCGTTAGGACGAGACAAATTCAAGGAACAATCAGGACATGGGAATCATAACAATTTCATAAGATTAATAGTGACTTTCCATCATGCATCATTTGATTTGATAGATGCAAAAAATGAAGCCCAGAGAGTATAAGCTTCCAGTGTCACCCAGGACCCAGGCACCCTGGTACTATACGAATGCAGGCTGTTACTCAAAATCCAAGAGGAAACCGAAGCCAGCCTCTGTGAAAGAGTTACAGGAAGACGGGCTTGTTAATCCCCTAAATTATGAATCTTCTTCAGCAGGCATTGAGTCTGTGGGGCCCTTCAACCATTGAGGCCACCCTCATTGATGGCACCCCATTGACTACAGTTATGACTGCAGCATCAGAGGTTAGATATGTCTGTGTGTATTACTTTTACAAAGATCAATCCAAATGTCCAATTAGGCTGTGAATTAGGGTGCTTTCTAATGCCAGTGACAGAAACCTAACTCAAACAGTAACAAAACAAAAACATTAAAAGTAGGGGAGGACTTTATCGATACGTAACTGGGAAGTCACAGGCTTTAAGACTGGCAGGTTCTAGGAGCTCAGATGTTGCTGTCAGACATTGCCGTCAGGGCTCTGGCTCCATCCTTCTATCTCATCGAGGCTCTGCTTGGCTTCATTCTTCAGGCAGCACCAGGTGCTAGGCAATACGGCTGCCGGAAATCAAGGTTTACACACTAGTGTTTAGAAACTCCCTGGAGGTGTTTCTCTAGAAAGTTCTAGCACACATATCCCTTGGGAAAACCCTAATATTCCCTAGGGTCTACTATGTGCCTGTCTCTGAACCAGTCACTGACTCTTGTTGGAAATTCCATCCCATCCTAACCCCCTGAAAAGTATTCCCTTTGGTAAAGAGGTGTTCTATTAATAGAAGAAAGGTTGGCAGAAGGGGAGGGGATGCTCACCAGGTCTCCACTATGACAGGAAGTGCTGATGACCAAAGTATTAGTATTAAGCATGTAATAAAGAGATAAATACAAAAGGAAAGAATGGAATAATGGGTCTCTTAACACAGTTTTCCTAGAGAAGATGGGTGATGACACATACTAGGATTATATAAAATTCTGTTAATAATAGACCAAATAAAGTCTAATTGGACAGTAAGCTTCCTTGTAAGAAAACTTACACTATACTCACAGTGACAAATAATTTTTTATGACATTGCTTTCAGGGACAATTGCAGTGACTAGATCAGTCCAACTTACCGCTGTTAGAAATAAGATATTCTTTTTTGAAGAAACACTTAGATTAGAGTCTAAAAGGCAGAGTTGTAATAGACATATCTCTTTAGATAATCACGTCAGACACTGATCACTCTCAAAGTCATAAAGGATTTAATTAGGCAACATAAGCGAAGGAGGAAAAGAACCCCAGCATCACCTACATGTGAGAGTGAGTTCTCTTATCACTAACCGGGTGGGACGAAGAATTTATCACAACAATAACTCTTCCTGACATTTGTATCATGCTTTATACTGTCATATATTAACTCAGTCAATCTTTATAACATTCCCAAGAAGCAGACATTATTATATTCATCTACATTTTATAGATAAGAACACTGAGGCATAAAGGGGCCACACAGCTACGGAAAATTCGAGAGGTTGACTTGAATTCTCCCATTGATGGTTTTCCATACATATAACAGGAAGAACATATGTTTGGTGAGAGAGAGCCTAGATTGACTCCTGTCTCCACCACCTACTAACTGAAACTATGGCCTTTTGATCCTCCTTTTCCCAGATGTAAAAAAGTGAAAAATCATACCTCTTATAACGTGTGCAATACTAAAAATTGTCTCTCGTCTTAGGTCTTCTTATGGATTCACTCTCCCGAACTCATGTCATTACATTTAGCCTTGAGGCTGGAGTGGGAAGAAGGAGGGCCACATCCTGTCCTCCTGGTGTGACCCTGACAGAGGAAGGATCTGCTGACAGGAAACAGAAGTAAAAGCACAGCCTGTACCTTCTGGCTTGAAGGAAAATGGGAAACGGAAGCAGAGGAAAAGGGTAGAAGCCAAGTTTTAGTTTTTCCTTCCACTTTCTCAGGCATGAATCCAAGGGGAAGGAATGTGGGCGAATCCAGCCACAGAAGGACTTCTGCCTCCATTTTGTTCAAACAGAAAGGAAACCCTCCCCTGTGGCTGGTCCAGCCTTGCCTTGAGTAGTCCTAACCAAAAATGCTTGGTGCACAGTGTAATCTACGCAGGGGGAGAGACACAGTTTAGCACCTGGGAGTTGCCCTAGTTGCCTATAATGCAGTGAGGCCTGGCCAGGAACTTGCTAGAACCCCAGAACTGGGGGCTCCAGGTAGACAGAAGTACCCAGAAGATGCACAGGGGGCAGAGTTGGAGACTTAGTTTGGGAAATTGTAAGTCTAATTGAATGCTTGTGCTTTTCCCTCTGAAAATACATTTCTGTTTTTATTAATGAATTAAACAACTGGGGTTTTCTTTTATACATTCATTTTGTAGCCACTCTCTTTACTCTGAAAGTAAAGAATTCCATAAATGTCCTCCAGAAGCATTGACTAGCATGGAGTAAATACTAGGCTATAAGCCAGGATAAAGAATCAATGTACTTAAGTACACACTATGTAATTGTACTTATATGTGGAATCTCAAAAAATCAAATCACTGCCCTGGTTGGTGTGGCTCAGTGGATTGAGTGCTGGCCTGCGAACCAAAGGGTAGCTGGTTTGATTCCCAGTCGGGGCACATGCCTGGGTTGCGGGCCGGGTCCCCAGTTGGGGGTGCATGCGAGGCAAACTACACATTGATGTTTCTCTCCCTCTCTTTCTCCCTCCCTTCCCCTCTCTGTAAAAATAAATAAATAAAATCTTTTTTAAAAAATCAAATCACAGAAACAAGGAACAGATTGGTGTTTCTAGCAGTGGGGGTGGGATGGAGGAGCTAGGTAAAGGCTTTAAAAGGTGCAAACTTCCAGTTCTAAGATAAATAAGTCCTGGGGGTGTAAGGCACAGCACGGAGACTGTAATAGTGTGTTGTATATTTGAAAGGTTGCTAAAAGAGTAGATCTTAAAAGTTCTCATCATAAGAAAAAAATGTATAACTATGTGTGGTGATTGGTACTAAGTAAGCATATTATGGTGATCATTTTGGTGTACAAACGATTATGTTCTACACCTTCAACTAACACAATGTTATATGGCAAGTATATCCCCATAAACCTGGGAAAAAAGAATATGTGTTTTTTATAACCAGCTTTAGTGCCTATTTCCTGTGAAAGTTATTACCATACTACTGCTTGCTCCTACGGCTCTGCGTTTTGCTGTAAGGGCTGATGTGCCCCGGACCTTGTGGGGCCTGCAATTAAACTGTCAGAGTCATCGACCCGGAGGTCCAATTACCAGCAGCATTAACTCAATATGCTACAGAAATGTAGGCTCACAGACAGCATGTTAAAGCTGTATATGTTTCCAGACTTTACCCTAACAGAACATGGGTCTCTTTGGCCAGACACTGTCATTCACAGAAATTTAAAAAAAAAATTCTCCTTTTGGACATACTCTTTCCTCTTACTACATGTTCAAGAAGGGCAGAGTTTCTCAACTTTTCATGATGGCTCTTTGGACTGGATAATTCTTCCTTGTGGGGGGCTGGTCTATGTACTGTAAGATGTTTAGTAGCATCTCTGGCCTCTATTCACTAGACACCTACTGGCCACAGTCAGAATTTCTCCAGACATTGCCAAATGTCCCCTGGTCCAGGAGTCACATTGCCAAAAGTCACTTTTGATTGAGAATCACTGTACTGTAACACTCAGGCGCTCTTGGTCTACATTCGGGCCTTCGGCTATCATCTCTGCTGGGGGCCCAGCCTCGGCCTTAATGCAGAATCAGGTAGTAATTCAGGGGGGCTTGACCAGTGAGCGGCTGTGGGGGCAGATGCCTGTGAAGAGGTCGGTGGGGAAGAGGCTAGAGTCCTGACCTCTGGCAATGTTCGTATTTGCTTTATTCTCTGCAGAATTTGTTAATAATAAGCACAACTACCATGATAAGCAGAGACCTTGTTTTTCTTTTTTTACCTAATTAACCTTTAAAAAACTACCCCATCTGTTGATTCCAGTGTGCTGCGCAGACTTTTTTCCCAAATGCACATCTCTTTATTTTAACACTTAAAAGAATCACATACTCATTCAACAGCTTTACCAGGCATGACCGCCCAATAAGTTACACATACAATGAGGTATTTGGAAAGTTGTTTCATAGCTGCTGAACTGATGGGGTCAGGGCAAATTGACCACTCTGCCCACAATCAACTAGGCGTTCGCCTTCCGCAAGGATGCCTTAGTCCAAACAGACTGCAGAGCGGCTGCACTTGAACCTGGTTGCCAGATGATGAAACCAGCGAAGTTAGCAAGTACTGGAGCACTCCTGAATCACTGCAATTTCCTCAAAACCATCAGGTAGCCAAAGACTATTATTTTTAATGTGTGGCATGACATAAACAGGTTTGGGGGAACGTTGTGATAGTTGTGGTAGCTACTGAGGATGGCCTTAGAAACACAGAGCTTCCCTCAGGGGTCTCTCTACCTCCAGTTTCTCATGGCTCACATGCTCAGGAAAAGAAGAAAAATGATTTCCTATTTCCTCCTCAGTCAGCTGGAGGGCTTCATTTTTCTCAATTAAAACCTGAAAAGCTGGGGATTCTTATGCAGAAATGACATTTTTGTTATTTGACTGAATTTCTCCCCCAAATCAATTTCCTGAGCTCTATACATCTGCAGTTCTTTTTTTTCTCTGAAAATCAATCTGCTTGGCTCAACTAAGTTAAAAAAGCAAGATCTGAAACAAACAGCTGGATTCATTTAAGATGTTTCCTTTTCATTTCAACTTGAGATAAACTTTTCAGCAGATTGCCTTTGTGGCAGTTGAAGGCCAACATAAATTTAAACAGCGGGTGCCTTGCCTTTCAGAAACCAGGACTTCCTGGTGCTTCAGCCAACAAAGGCTTCATGGGGATTTGGCAGGCAACTGCAAAGACCAGGACTGTCGGCTTCACACACAGAGTGGGGTACCTGCTCTCTGGGAAGATGTGACCAATTCAAATACAACCTGGCAGGGGGACTTTGTGGATGGGCCCATAAGTTGTCAACTGATATAATTTCCTGCTGCTCACCGTGGCCCCCTGCGCAGCTCCCGGACCTTTCTCTTCTTTGCATACCCCCTATGTGGGCAATAACAGCTTGCTAATTTTCCAAACGGGGATAAAAGTGATAGCATGCTGTGAAAATCTCTCTTGATTGTGTAAAAACAATGTTTGTCCCCATTTCTTAAGCCTCAGCTTTCTGTTCATGTTTATCGGTTTCTCAGTGGGAACAAGACTGCCCCATTACCAAAAGATTTTTTTCCCCCGAGTTCAGCTCAGGTACGGCAGGGATTGCATCTACAGATACCATCCAACAGAGTAAGATGAGAAAGTACAGATAAGCAAGGTGATCATTTCATTTTAACTTATTCAACAAATAATGTTTGTTGAATATCGGTTATGAGCCACACTCTGTGTGGAATGCTGGAAACACAATGGAAAACAGACTCGGTCCCTACCTTCGTTGGTCTCATTGACATTATTTAGATAAACTTCAAATAGATGTAAAAGACCAAGTGTGAGAGGGGCTATGAAAGAGAGGTACAAGGTTCTGTGGGAGACCTTGTCAAGGATTTGGCCAGACCCAGGCTAGACCATGGAAATTCATATTTGCTGTTAGGCCTTTGCCTGTGAGCAATGAGCCTGTTTTCAGTGGATTTACCAGGGGTGGGATACAACCAGATTAGCTTTAACTCACTCTGTGCTTATGGACTGAAAACCTGGCTAGACTCTATGGCATGCTATTTGACACATTATTGAATGCACAAGGTATACTTGTTAGTGCTCTAATTTATTACTGGGCTAGACTGGGAGAAACTGGGATATAAATGTCCTTTTAAAAATAAATATCAGAAATATTGACAGCCAAAATGTTGAGTACTCTCGTTGACTTCAGCAGATGAAATCAAATGGCATTACATTCAAGAAATTACTTGGATATTGGTTTATGTAAATTTATACTCTACCTGCCAGTGTCCTCCCAAAACTAATTCACCCAGAACCTCAGGAGGTGACTTTATTAGAAATAGGATCTTGGCAGATGTAATTACATAAGGATACACAGATGAAGTTATCCTGGAATTAGAGTGGGTCGTAAATCCAAAGATGGCTGTCTTTTAAGAGAGAGGAGAGGGAGATGTGGACACTAACATACATAGAGAGCAGAAGACCATGTGAAGACGGAGGCAGAGTTATGCTGCCATGAGTCAAGGAATGCAAGAAGGATCCAGAAACTAGAAGGAGCACAGGAAGATTCTCCCTAAAGCCTTGAAGAGAGCCCTGCTGACCCCTTGATTCCAGACTTCTGACCTTCAGAACTGTGAGGGAAAACATTTCTGTTGTTTTAAACCATCAGGTTTGTGGCAATGCTATGACAGCTCTATGAAAATAACACATGGGTGTAAACAAGGTTCCTACTACCAAGATTACACTGTAATTATTAAAATTTTTTCACTGATAATTTTTACACTGAAATATTACAAAAATGCTTCATTGAACCAATTTTTGCATTAGTTTTTCTTCTATCATTAAACAAGAAGTAAACCAAAGGTATTTTTCTCATGGTTCTTGTTGCTTGCTTTCACAGCATTTGAAGGATTTTTACACACCTATAAAAGATTTAAACAAAACAAAACAAACTATTTATTTTAAACCTAAGTTATGGGCAACTTTTGTTTCAAATTGCATAGGGTAAGTTAAAATAAATTGCATTACATTAACCAATGTGAATGTCTTTCTGAAATCATGGTTATACATAAACCGTAATGCAAAGCAAGTGAACAATGAACAAAGCAAGAAAGGTCATCCTGGCCGCAACGGGGAGAACAGATTGAAAGGAGCCAAGGCTGGAGATGAAACCCTGCACCAGAAGCGGGTGGGGGGTTTTAATGTGTTTGCAAGTGGGAGAACTCAGGGTCTGTGTTCAGGCAGAAGCACAGATGAGGGTGATGTAGGTTCTGACCACTAAGTCTGGAGCCTGTCTGTGTCCTTAAACAAGACCTCTATGGCTCAGGCCTCGGGGGAGCAGGGCTGCTCTCTGTAAATGAACCAATGGGCTAGGACAGAGAGCAGCCCATGGGGCCATGGCAGTCTGGAGACCAGAAGGTCTTTTTGAGGAATTCTCAAGCATTCTGTGAAGAGGGGTCTTGTAACTATGACAGATCTCCAGGCGTCATCATCTAGACTCAGTGCTCAATTTAGTTTAGTTTAAAAATATAGCATTATTTGTATATACCCAACATTGTAGAGCAAGATCATCCTGTTCATCTTATTATCCTGTAATCATCTTCCTCCTTTCTGAAGCTACAGGATGATCCTTAGCTCAGAATGTCATATATGCCTCATTTTCCCATTCTCCCTTGGAAACTATCATATATGCAGGGTCTCTGACTCTCTCATACATGTGGGGATCCTGGGTGCATTTAACTACGTTTGATTTTCTCTCGTAAGTCTGTCTCATGTTGACTTGGTTATTCAAGCAGCCCAAAGAACCAGAGGGAGGAAGGGGGACATCGTCCCTTTCCCCGCAGGGCTGTGGCAAGAGCCTTCACTGGCTTTAGTACCTTTGCCTCTGCAGAGGAGGGAAGAGTCAATAATATTTAACAAATGTACCACACATTATAGATTTCCCAACTTGCTTTGTTGTGGCTTTTTAAAAAGACTCATTCTGAGAAAGAAAGCAATGTAAAGTAAAGTAAAACTAAGTTTAAGAATGAAAGTTGCAAGTAGTGTTCTCTTCCAGAAAGCTTTGGTGCATTGCGTAGTGTGGAAAGGATAATTAACTTAGCAGCCGCCGCCAACAGCATTGTTTCCCTAACATCATCTTTCAGTTCGAAGTGTAGATATATTCTGCTAAGTAACAGATTGAAGGTCAAGAGAAGGGAAAACCAATTATCAAGTGTGAAATGCATTTCTACTTAATACCTTTTATGAACACAAAGCAAACTGCTCCCCAAAAGACACATTTGCAATAGGAAAAAGCACTTAAAAAGATGACACTTTGAATGCCACGTAGTTTATCTCGTCTCGTTAAAGATTCTAAAGTTAAAGGAATTATTCAGAAAAATGTGAAAACTAAAAGCACAAGAATTCCAATTTGGTTGGTAATTATAAATTTAAATGCATCTTTGGTCAACTTTGTGTAGCCAAAAGGAAGAGAGACACTGTAAAACTGAAGTTTGATATTTTTTCTACATAGCAGTTTCTCTGCTATGTAGTTTCATATTGCTAAATATTTCTCTCTCAGGTTTTGGTCCCATTCATATTACTGCTCCAGAGATAATTCAGGCTAAGCTCCTGCTTAGGTTCTGTTTTCTGACTCTCTCCAATCCAACCTCCATTCTTATTGCCTGAATAATTTTTACTATCCTAATCCCACTTAAAGTCCTTTGGAAGTTCTGTATCAGCTACGGAAATGGCATGAACTCTTAGCACGACATATAAGGATTTCCACATGGGGCCCTGACTTCTTACCCAGCTGCGCCTCTCTGATCCTGGCTGCATGACCTACCTTTCCCCTGCTCCCTCTAACCCTATACGCCCTTTCCCAGCTCCTGGTAAAGAATTAGTCTCCTTTCAGACGCAGCTCCAGCGACACTTTCTCTGGAGCTTTTTCAGAGATGTGATCTCATTGTCCTGTATCCCCTCTTCCCAATGGGTGACAGACTTCTACCCAAAGCACATTAAGTTCTTTTGATAATTATTTGTTTACTGGTCATCTTTCCCTTCCACTCTACAAACTCCTACAAGACCACGCCTTGTGTCACATTCTCTTTTGCATCATCACTATTTAGTTTGGTGCTGGGAATGTGTGTGTTCTGTGCTGTTGAGTCGGAGTGATGTCCACTGTGCCCTGTCCTCAATGGCCCTGCCAGCTGCTATAGACTCCTGCCTGTAGCTTCTTTCACAGAATCAACTCATCTCATCCTTATTTCTCCTTTTTTTCTGCTGCCTTCTATTTTGCCCAGCAACATAGTGTGTACTTAATACACATTTGATGAACTGTTAATGACCGAATCGAAGGAGAACTTGTTCCTTTATTGATTGTCCCTTATGTACCTTAGCTCCCTCCAAAATGTAAGCACTACGAGTTTAAAACAATTTTTTTAAATAAAGCCAAAACAGGACCGTTTCTTATACTCTATTCCTAGCACTGAGAACAGCCCCTGGCAGTTCATATATTTTTATAGAATGCAATTTAGTCCATCATTTTTAAACTACAATGCATACTCCCAAGGGGAGAGAATTGGAGTGCCATAAAAGCCAGGTTGCCAGATTTGGCAAATAAAACTATATGCAGTCCAATTAAATTTGAATAATTTTTATATAAGTATACCCCATGGAATATATAAGATATACAATGCTACAAAATTATTTGCTGTTTATCTGAAATTCAAATTTAACTGTGTGACTTGTATTTTACCTAGTAATTCTAATCAGGTTTTTTGTTTTTTTTTCAAACTTCACAAAACTCATCTTCTCAAAGAGTCTGAAAATTTTCGAGTTAAGAACCATGTTGAATTTTGCCATTGTTGCCAATGGGATTGTTTCATACCTTCAAATGTGTTAGGGCAGAAACATGATTGATAATCCTTAGCCAATCCAGTGTTTTTACTTTACACATAAGGGAAACATGGGGCTGAGTAAAGACTGGTAGCACCAATGCAATGTAGATTAGTGGTTTTCCTAAAGCACCCGCTGTTATTTATGTGCCTTTCACTGGGAGTGGTCAATGATAGAGTAAAAGAAGTCCCTGTCTCCGTTGGACATAGGAAGTCAGCCATGTGAAACAATTACAGAGCAGATGGAATAGTAAATGCTTCAATCTTGATTCGAAACATGAAGGGATCCGGGAAAGGTGAGGTTGCAGGTGAGCTCAGGTATGGGGAAAGGCTGTGGGCATTGAACTGGGTGGACACAGGCAAGTGCTGGAGTGGCCCTGGCTGCCTGAGAATACAGCATGCACTAATGCGGATGGAGCAGAGGGTGTGTGAAGTAGCATGAAGGGAATGTACGGGGCTGTGGAGTGAAGGGATTATGGAGGGAGTTGACAACACATGAAACATAGAGGGGAAAATTTCTAGGCTATACTAGCAAGAGTTAGAGTTCAATAAGTCAGAAGCCTGGTGGGGGCAGCCGGTTTTTCACCCTGGGTCTCCTGAAACCTAATCAGGGTTTTGGACAATTTAGGTTTGATCTGGAGGCTCTAGTGAAGAACTTGCTTCTAGACTCGTTCAGGTTATCGGCCAAATTAATTTTCATGGAGTTGTAGAACCAAGGTCCCTGTTTCCTTGCCGGCTGTCTGTAGGGAAGAGGACATTATTCTCAGTTTCTAGAGCTGCCTGCATTCCTTGGCTCATGGCCCCCATTGTCCATCTTCAAAGTCAGTGATGGCGGCTTGAGTCCTTCTCTCGTCTTGAGTCTCTGACTCTCACTTCCACTTTATCTCTCCTACCTCTTGTTCTACAGTTCTTGAATTGCCAGGGGCTGTTCTCAGTGCTACGAATAGAGTATAACAAATGGTCCTTTTTTGTTCAACTGATTAGCTTGGCCCTCATTCTTGTAATACAGGATAATTTCCGTATTTTAGGCCCCATAACCTTAATCCCCTCTGCCGTGTCCATTTTGCCATATAATGTAACATATTCACAAGCATGTCATCAGGGGTGGGGGGAAGATCATGGGGTCGAAATCTACTTTACCACAGGTACTTCTTGGCTTGGAACATGAAAATATACATATGTATTTGTATAAAGAAACACTTGAAGGATACAAAAGAAAATGATATTAGTGGTTAGCTATCGGTGGCATTGAGATGAGGAAAAAGGCATGAATTGAGACTTCTCAGTTTAAAGCATTTTATATCATTTTTTATTTTGAAATAGGTAAGTATATTACCTGGTTATAAATAAATAAATAAATAAATAAATAAATATCCTCAAAAAATTAAAAATAGACTCATGATCCGGCAGTTGTACTTTGGGGCATATAGCCGAAATAATGGAAAGTAGGGTCTTAAAGAGATATTTGTATACCCATGTTCTGAGCAGGGTTATTCTCAGTAGCCAAGAGGTGGAAGCATCCCAAATGCACATCAATAGATGAATGGACAAAGTGTGGTACATGCACACAATGGAATATTACTTAGCCTTTAAAAAGGAAGGTAGTTCTGACATATGCTATAACATGGCTGAGTGAAATAAACCAATCACAAAAGAACAAACACTATATGATTCCGCCTTTATGAGATGCCTAGAGTAGTCAAATTCATAGAGACAGAAAGTAGAATGGTGGTCGTTAGGGGATAAGGGGAGGAGGGAATGGAGAATTGTTGTTCAATGGGTGCAGAGTTTCAGTTTTGCAAAATAATAAGGTTCTGGAGATTGGTTGCACAGCAATGTGGATATACTTAATCCTATTAAACTGTACACTTGAAAATATTAGGGGGTAAATTTTATGTTTTATATAAGTCATCACAATTAAAATTTGCTAAAAATTAAGGAAAAAGGGGTACGTTACCACAGAAAGTGGATAAAAATCAAGTGGAGTGGTTGGCCTCCCTCTGGCCCAGTGTCCTGCCCCCATCCCTCACCTCCTGCCTACCCCATGGCAGCAATATGTGAGTGATGACTATTAATGCCACTGGTTATATTGAAACTATTGCTGAGCTCTCTTGAGTAGTGACTTAACCAGCAAGAGTGCTACAGGGCTTGGTCCTTGTGGGAGGGTCCAACTCATCTCACTCCTCAGAGTGAGGCTAATCTGTGTCTGGGTCTTGGGGCCCAGTTCTTCTGAGGTTCTCCTAGACTTTGATTTTCGTCCCTGGATTTTACTTCCTATTCTACAAAAAATCACTTCCTAACATGATTGACAGTAAGGATGTCCAATCCCTTCTGGTAAATCCTCATCCTTTACCCATAGCAAAGTCTTCTTGCTCAACAGAGAAATTACTTCAAAATACAGCACTCCAACATTGGTACATTTTGATCATGAAGAACATCATCATACAGAGGGTGGGAATATCGGTGCTCTTTCTGGGATTGAGTTGCCATGAGCCTAGTCAAATACACTTTGTTTTTTTTCTTACTTATATCAGGCAGTGTTATAGGCTTCATTGTGTCCCCCTGAAATTCATTTCTTGAAGTCCTAACCCTCAGTGCCTTAGAAAGTGACTGTATTTGGAAACAGAGTTTTTGTTTTGTTTTGTTTTGTTAAAGATTTTATTTATTTTTAGAGAGAAGGGGAGGGAGGAACAAAGAGAGAGAAACACTGATTGGTGGCCTCTTGTACACACCCTGACTGGAGACTGACCTGCAACCCAGGCATGTACCCTGACAGGGAGTTGAAGCAGTGACCTCTTGCTTTGCTGGACAATGCCCAACGAACTGAGCCACGCCAGTCAGGGTGGAAATAGAGTTTTTTAAGAAGTAATTTAAAATGAAGTCACAAGGGTGGGCCCTAATTCCCATATGGCTGGTGTCCTCAGAAGAAGAGGAAATTAGGAGACAGACACACACAAAGAGAAGACCATATAACAGCACAGAAAGAAAATGGTCATCTGCTAGCCAAGGAAAGAGGCTTCAGAAGAAACCAACCCCGTGTTGACCTTGATCTCAGATTTTTTAGCCTCCAGAATTATGGGAAAACAAATTTCTCTTGTTTAAACTGCACAGTCTCCGGTATTATGTTCGGACAAGCCTAGCAAACGAATAGAGGCAAACATTTGAATATCCTCGGGAATGAATAACAATTCCATGTAGAGAAAACAAATACTTTTCTGGAGAAGTCCAAGCCAAAATCTGCTGAGATTTAGCTTTGGCCACACATACAGAAATTTACTTTACCAAATAAATACTTCCTTTCAACCGACACCTGTTCTGGTGGTTTGAAGACCCGTAGGCACTTATTATCATAGGTAGTTAACTAATTATTAATAAGAAAGGAGAGCAAAGGGACTTGGACATTGAGCTTAATAGACTGGGGAGCATGAGCCTGTTTGCTTCACCAGGAAGCCACAGCTTCACACCCCAGGGGGTTACAGTATTTCTCTGCCAAGGAAATGAACTCTCCTCCATTCCACCCTCAGGTACCAGATTGTGTGGGGGGCAGAGGGAAGTGCTGGACCATAGAGACCTGCCAGTCTAACTAGGGTGTGGACCCACACCAAGCCCATGAAAACTTGGGAAGTTGATTGGTCACTTTGAAAAAGCACCTTGTCCATCCCAGCTAATATAATCCCAGGGGAATGAAGAAGCTCTCCCTTTCTCTCTCACTCGCTCTCTCTCTCTATCTCTCTCACTTGTGACCTGCATTTGTCCCATGTGTTTTTGCACTCTCTAGCCCAGGACCACACGACCGTCTGCAGCTACGGGGCCTGCAGTAGACTGTGCGTGCTCCGAAGGACTAAGCTTTAACATGAAGCAGCAACTCTGGACACTGACTTTTGATTTGACCTTGCTGAGGACATGGTTGGATGCTGTCCATGGATGGACAGGGGACACAGGGGCAGCCTTCCACGCTAATAAACCATTTTGCCACACCACACTCTCACATTAGTGGGCCTTTGGAATGCTTTCCTCACGATCCCATGGAAGGGTCCTCTTTTCCACTGACAACATATTTATTTACGTATTTTATATTTTTTTATCGTTAACACTATTAGACATGTCCCCCACTCATTTGCCTCCCCTCTGCCAAACCCCCAACACACTTATTTTAAATTTGTGTAATTAAAAGGGGGGGTGTGTGTTGGAGCTGGAAAGAAACTCAGCAGCACCCTGAGGAGAGGGGCTGCCCCTCGTGTTTCCAGTTGAAGCCTGTTGGACCTCGGCCTTGGCAGCGGCCTCTCAAGCCTATAGACGTGGTATTTCTGGAATCCTCCAAGGGACCCAAAGTGTTACTCAGCTGACTCTGGACTTGACTGATCACCATTTTTTAGTCTCCCATGTATTTCATACTGCATCCCACTCCCATGTCCTAAGTCTCTGTGTGTGCATGTGTGTGCAGGTAGGCTTACATTACTACTGAAGTTGTGCAAAGGGAGAGGCTACGTGCTTATGGCTACAAAACACACCTGGTCCAGGAGCCTACGTAGAGAAAATGTGATAGCATGCCTTTCTGAAACAGCAGGATTTTCGCTGATGAAACACAAAGCACACATGTTTAAGGCCCTTTTCAAATTTAAAATATTATGTTTCTGCAAATAATTGTCAGAAGGTTCACTCTGCTTTATTTCTATACTCACCTGGTGTGCAGGGAGAATGAATTAGGGAAATGGAAAGTTAAGAAATCAGAAAACATTCTTGTTTCTGTTGTTGGAAGGAGAGGGGGTTACTAATTTCCCAAACAGATTTGCAGGCTACCAATACTGAGCTGCAATGATGTTTGAAGCACTGAGGATAACTCCTATGCAGAAATGCAAACTTGGCTGCCCTCCTTGAACTTGAGGATGTGTGGAAGAGGCTTTCCTTGGTGAATGGGGGAATGGCTGCAACAGACTGGCCTTGTTAACGTTCTCTGTTTTATGTCCACTCATACTGCGGGGGCAATTTGACTGGTGGAGGAGCAAGCTGTCCTAATAGTTTCTTTGTAAACATGTTTAGACCCAGATAAAATGCTGAATACTAAACAGGGTATAAAGTGGCCATTTTTCTTTCCAACCACAGAGGCGTTTTGCCAGTTTCCTCAGTTGGGCAGAAAGGGAGCAGGAGGCCTGAGGGTTTATTTCTAAACACACACATGTCCTTGTCCCCACAGCTCTAATTTATTTATAAACAGACAGACATTATGACATATCTCTGAAAGAACTTGAGTTGTTTTCTCATGCTTAGAACTAAAAGACAAGCCTGTTATTTTGAATGTAAACACTTTGGTTTTTCATAGCATAAGAGCCTTTCAATTTGGTCAAAAAGTCAAATTGTTATTAAAGAGAAAAAGTATCTATAATTTTTTAAAAATCTGAATCTCTTCTTCAAAAAAATCACTGATTTTTTTGAAATAGAGACCTGGAACTGTCCAAGTTACTAAGATCTGCTGTGACAGAGAATTAGTGTGAATTCAAACAGGTGAAATTCCTTACACCATAAATTCTGAGGGTGTGTTTCCACCCCCAATAAAAACAAATGGTCACTTGTTTAGTCAACTTGGGTTTGGGACAGTTTTGTCTATTTATACAGATACAATAGGAGGCCTGACTCTCACTTTTCGAACACTGACTTGTCAACCCTGTCAGGTCACATGCGAAGGTGGAATGGGCAGCTAACCTAAGCTAACTGCCCAAAGCAACCCAGTCCAGTGATGGTGTGCCACATGCTGTCAACAAGGAAGCAAGATGGCGCTGCCTCTAGGACGCAGTACATCATTGTGGAGTTGGGGTGGCCTGCCACTCAGGGAGTTGGCAAACCAGAGCTAAATTCCGCGGGCCTCGAGTTCTCCGGTGGGAAATGAGGAAGTTAGAACAGATGGGTGTTTCCTCAACTATGAGCAATAAAAATAGGATTCTATGGGTGAGCTTAGAAAAGGCTAAGTTTAATAAGAGAGTAGGATTCTTTCCTTCTATATTTCTTAGATTTAATATATTAACGATATGACGACTCCCCCTCCAAACTGGGATGTGAGAAATGATGCTTTCCGAAGGTCCTTGAATACTTCTAGAACCCTGTGGGAAATGCAGAAGGCCTCATTCTCCATGATTTCAGGGAATTAATGGGCCATAAGGTCCAGGAGCAGGGTATGAAAGAGATACTTGGCTACTGTTCCAGAACCCCCTTCCTGAAAACAGAAGAAGCTGGAAGGGCCCCTTGGAGTAACTGTGACAATGTTAGTGGTTATAATTTTGCAACAACAGAGGACATTAGTGCTTGCTCATGAAGGTGAAGCTTGTGTTTAGGCAGAGTATGTACTGACCTGAAATGTGTTGGTTTAGATTCTGAAAAGATAAGCTCCCCTTCCCCCAAATTCTTTAGTTACTAACAATAAATCCCTTAATTCCAGTCATGTTCTTTGTTTCTTGTTAAAATGCAAATATCCCAGGAGAAAGAGACCTTTACACCTAATATGTTATAAATGTGTAAGATCCTCTGAGGGGAGTCTTTAATTTTTAAAAAAAATGTTAAAACTTGAATATCGGTTGGCATAGAGGAAAAGGGATTGTAGAAATGGCATAAGAGGGTCTCAGATTTTACTGGTTTTTGTTGATTTTGGTTGGCTTACTTAGACGCAGAGGCTGAGGCAGGGATTCTATGGAAGAAGTTTGTGCAAGAAGGGCTATCACGAGAAAGGGAGTTGGAAAAGCAAGATCGCAGAGGCAAGGGCACCCAGGACAGATGAGCTCTGCTGCAGCTTGGCTTTAGCTGGGCCCTGTCAGGAAGGTCTGGGTCACAAGTGTCCCACGGTTTGTCTCACCCTGCAGGCAGTTGTTGGTTGCTAGCTGTGCCACCCTCCACCCCTGGGGTGCGGCGGACTTGGTGTGGGGACTCTCATTTAGCTGAAGGCTGTGTGCTGTGAAAAGGGGCGGGTGTGAAGCATCAGGGGTCAATGCAGCGACATGGGCGCTGCAGCGAGGTAACAGGGGTCATGGTGGGACACCAGTTCTGCACCCACAACACACATTCTCAGAATTGGCTCAGTTTTCCCCACAAAATTTCAAGTAGCTGGAATATCTTATAAAATTTCTCATGTTCTGTCTTCTCTTGGAATCCTAGATGTTGATTAAAAGCCTTCTCTGGTGTGAGTTTGACATTTGCTTGGGGAACTTTCCCAATATTCTAAGCTCTTCTCTCAGTTCTCATAATTAGTAAGGGCTAAAGGAATTGCAAAGCTTTTCCGTCTGTCTAGATTGTTTTTCTTTCTATCAAAAGGATTTTTTAAAGGTCACTTGATATACCCATGTGCTTTTGAGTGATACTAAAGTTACATATTTCCAAAAGAAGTGGGGGAGGACTTATATTTTGAAAAAGCTAGTTTCGTGGCCTTCCTTTTTCAGACAAACCTGCCAACAAAAAAATTTTAAAAGAAAGAAAACTTCTGTCTTTCAGATATTCTTTACCTAAAGCAATTCTAGACCTATTTCAAGGAGAGTTCAAGGTAATCCTCTGTAGTTCTTCGTGTAAAGCCAGTGTGTTTCTTATTGTGAAGGTAACAATTAATTTGTCTAATTATTATTTTACTATAAAGTCTTTCACAGAGTGTGCCTTGGAGAACTGTTAAGGGCTTAAATTTTCTTTTAAAAGCCTCCAGTTCCCTTTTCTAAGTATTTATCAAACAACCAAGGGGAATTTGCTTAATCTATTCCCCCATTTCTGTTGATGTTGGCAAGTTTATTTAGGTGATCTCTTTGTCCTGTATATTTTATAGTTACATTTCTAGTCCTCATAGAAATTCATCAGCAAGAGGCCTGTGGACATTTCTAGAACTAATCCGAGGCTGGATGCTGCCTGGGGGCCTAAGCACAGCGCCGGGACTCGCAGCGAAGTCCAGGGCAGTGCGAGGACAAAGGACACTGCTCGTATGTCTCTGTTGAGCGGGTTTGTCCGCCACTATTATACAGATTGCCCATAATCTGTATAATATCAGATTATACAATCCTTTTTTAAAATGGAATTTTCTTTTGTTCTCCATGAACTTTGCAGAAAGAGGCACTTAAATTACAAAACTCCACATCTTCCTGCCTGCTAGTCAGACTATGTTACTTTTGATGGGGCATGTGTGTGGGGGCAGGGGGGAGCTCGGGGATGATGCCATGTGGCAAAAACTGCTGTTTTGTCATCTTTCCCTTCTCTGTGGCTTATTTACAAAATGTATGCCTTTAATTTTCCAGGCTTTGCTTTATATTCAAATTTAAGCCTTTGGAATTCCAAAAATAATGTCTCTCTTAAAAAAAAACAAAAAAACAAGCTCTCCTATTTTCTCTTTTTCTCAAAAAACAAACAAACAAACAAACAAACAAACAAACAAACAAAAAACCCTGGCATATATCAATAACAAGTGCTATGGCTTCCAAACAATTGGGTATGCTGTGAAGCAATCCTCAAAATTAATGAAGCAATTCACCTGAGTTCAGACTCCCTTCCCCGGGAAGCAGTGTATATCTCATTGTTCTCATGAAAATCAAACTTCAGCTTGAATGGCGAAAATGTGCAAGGAAGAACAGGGAACAGCAGCTTCGTAATGTAGCCGTACATCCTCGCCTATTGTCGAACTGAATGGGACGCCATGGACATAGCTAAAACTTTTCAGCAGGTACAGGGAATCGGAAGCCATCCTTGCAGGTAGCAGCAGATTCAGGCCTCGCTGGGAGACTACCAAGCACAGTGACCGCTCCTTAGTCCTTCTCACAGGTCAGAGGGAAAAGACAGGACCTCAGGTTGCCACCGTTTTCCCCACTCCCACTTCTAAACTAACCTCCACACTCATTCTTTCCATTTTCCCCCCTGACTCAAAAGATGAGTAGTTCCTATTTCCATCTCATGCAGATCCTGGAAAATGTCTAATTATCTGTTAGGACACAGAGTACATATCTCCTCTTCCTTGACTCCTTGGCTGACTCAGCATTGGTCACAACTGTCACTCCACCTTCACGCTTCTCTGTTTTGACACTGATCTCTCTGTGGGGATGTCTAGACATATCTCTCTCTCTTACTTGATCGCCAGAAGCTTAAGCATTGAGACTATGTCTTATTTGTGTTTCATTTTAGTGCTTGCATATGATTCATGCATAGGATTATAAAATAAGTGATAGAGTCATATGCTCAAGAAATTAATACAGGAGCACCCCACAAAATGGATGGGAGAATGGGAAAAATCAGTGCTGGGGATTACTGTAAGAAAGGTATTGTCATAATCTAGTTGATAGATAGTGAGCAGCTGAATAGCCAAAGTAGTAAGGAGGGGATTGAGGTGAGACAAGATTCTATTTTTGGGAGCCATTGTCAAAACCTAATGGTTTTCACTCATTCATTCATTCATTCACTCACTCATTCATTCATTCATTCATTCAATGAATATACAGTGCCCCATGTCATGCCAGACTCTACTCTAGGGGTTGAGGATACAGGAATAAACAAAGGAAACAAACAAACAAAAAGAATGTAAACTTAGTAGAAGATCCAGATTTAAGGGGGAATGAAATGTTTAACTTGTCAAGTTTGACAGATAGTGGGCAGTTAGAAACCTACCACAGGAACTTTGATGAGTTCAGATATTTGGATGAATAGCTGGGAGTCGTCATGCAAAGGGAATAGATACTTTAGAATTCCCATGGGTAAAAGTTATAGGAAGAACTATTGAGAGACATACGGCCATGAGATTTTTGAAATATAAATTCTGAAACAAAGGAAAAAATGCTATGACCACTTGAGCAAGAGAAACAGGAGACCTCATCTGAGGAGCGCAGGTTAAGACATATAAAGGGAGAAGCTTAGATAGTCATCAGTACTAGTAACAGATATTCTGGCTTTCTGTTCCTTCCGGAAACACAATAGGATTACCCACTCTTAATCCCCTTTGCATTAGGTGGTACTCTGTGATTTGCACTGTCAGTGGAGTAACCTGGCTGACTTTCTAGCTGGAAGCCTTAAGAGACAGAACTGTTTGCCAAGTCCCTTCTCTTCTAAGTGCTCATTAAGGAACATATTTAGATGAAACCCTCCCTTAGGCTGGATCCCTGAGTGACCACATGAACAGAGCTGCTCTACTGATCCATGTTAAACATGTAGCATGAATAAAAAAAAACCTTTGTTGTGTTAAGCCGTTAGGTTTTGAGGGCTGTTTATTATGCAGCAAAACCCAAACTATCCTGACTGAGACACAGGCTAGACTGCTGTCATTAGGAACTTAAATTTATCTGCATGCCACATGGTCATTCATGATCAATTACATTTCACTGCCATCCCACCCCCACAGTGTATTTCCTCATCCGTGTGGTTAAAGATCGTTCAATGATTCCACATCCTCATTCCAGCCCTAAGAGACAAAGGACAGTCAATGTGCTTTTAAGAAAGTGCAGTTAATGTAGACATCACTCTTCCTCACATTCTGCTTGTGAAAACCTAGCCAAAGGTCATACATAACATCATGGAAGGCTGGTAAAAGTAGTAACTAGTTCACAGTCATGAACCCTACTCGATCTGGATGAGAGTGGGGTGGGTTCTATTACTAAAAAGAAGAAAAAGGATACTGAGGACAATTTACTGTTTCTGTCACAGGGTACCTAGATGTCTAAAGAACTGAAGTGTAAGTGGTATAATTATAGCTGGAGATCATAGGGAGATATGGAGAGTGGCTCAAGAAGAGGTAGAGAATAAGTGGGACCAAGATCAAGGAGGGCCTTCCACGATCTATTCAAATGTAATGGAAAGCCACTGAGGAGTTTTAGGTGGGGAAGCAACACAAACAGATTTGAATTTTTAAAGATTCTTCTGGTTGCTGGAGGGAGAATAGATTGAAGATCATAAAACTGCTTTTACAGGACCCGGGTAAGAGCTGGCAGTCACTTAGACAAGGGCAGGCCTATGGAGACAGAGAGATGAAGGTAAATTCTACAGATATGTGGAACAACAATCAAGAACGTGGAAAGATGTAGGTGAGGGATACAGGGGCAAGCGAAAGGGGAGGGTTAAAAATGTTCCCAGGATGGAGGTGGATACTGCTGTCATTTTTCTGGAAGGGAAATTCTAGCAGAGCAGCAGGTTTACTGGGAAGAGATGAGTGTCATTTTAAGCATGTTGTGTTTCGTGTCCCTGTGGGACATCCAGGTGGAGATATCTGTTAGTTGGGTCTCTACGTGCTTGAATTCAGGGGAGAGAGCCAGGATGGAGCGAAAGGATTGGGAATTGTTAGCCTGTGGGTGATAATTACATCCAAGGAGGTAGATGAAATGGCTCAGAGAAAGTGTGTAGGGAATAAAAGGGAGTTGTGAAGAACATCAACTTTTTAAAAAGGGGAAGGAGCGAGGAAGTAAGTGACTGTCATGATTAAGAAGGAAGTGCCAGAGGGAAGGCAAAACACCCAGGAAAGATGGGACTGCATGGATGCTGAAGAAAGCATGGGTTTCAGGGAGAGAGTGAAAAAAAGGGTAAAAACTTGCTGAGAAGTATGAAAAATAAGTGCAGAAAATAAAATTGGTAAAATATAGTCCACACAGCAAGAGGCAGAAATTGAATTTTTAGTAAAAATTTAACCAAAAGGACTCTGATGAAAGGAACCAAAGATCTACATGAATAGGATGGTTCAATAACATTAAGATGTCATTTCTTCTTAAACTGATCTTTATGTTCAATGCATCCAAATAAAGATCCTAGCAAGTTATTTTGTGGATATTGACCAACTAATTCTAAAGTTTCTATGGAAAGGTAAAAGACCAGAATAGCCAACACAATATTGAAGAGGCAGAATAAATTCAGTAGGCTGACACCACCTGACTTCAAGACATTATAAAGCCACAGTAATCAATAAAGTGAGATATTGACAAAATAATAGAAAATAGATTAATGGAACAAAATAAATGGCCCAGAAATAAACCCACACAAGTATAGTCAACTGATCTTTGCCAAAGGAGCAAAGACAATCGAAGGGAATAAGGGTAGCTTTTTCAAAAGCCTGTGCTGCAACAGTTAGAAATGAAAGAAAATGAATCTAGACACAGACTGCACACCTTTCATAAAAATTAACTCAGATGGATCATAGATCTAAATATAAAATGCCAAACTATGAGACTTCTGAAAGGTAACATAGGAGATAACAGGTGATCTTGGGTTCTGCAATGAGGCTTTAGATGCACCACCAAAAGCCCAATTGATGGAAAAAATGTCAGATTTTATTAAAACTAAAAACTTCGGCTCTGTGAAAGATGCTGCTAAAAAGATAAAAAGAAAAAATGCAGACTGAGAGAAAATCTTTGCAAAATACATACCTGGTAAAGAACTGAATGACAATATACAAAGGACTCTTAAAATTCAACACCAAGAAAGCAAACAAGCCAGTTAAGGAAAGGGCAAAAGAGCTGAACATGCACGTGATCAAAGAAGATATACAGATGGCAAATAAATGTATGAAGAGCTGTTTGTATGCTTTGAAAACATGTGATGAACATAAACTGAATATCATATATGAACATGAAACTGCAAATTTTTAAAAATAATGAGATACTACTTTATATCTATTAGAATGGGTAAAATCCAAAAACACTAATGACGATGTCCCAGGAAAAAAAGAATCTTGCATTGTTAAAGAATGCTCATAACAACATTGTGATAGCAAAAATAAAGCAAAAACAAACAAAAATCTAGAAATAGCCAAAATGCCTATCAGCAGAAGAATAGCTTCACATGTTGAAGTGTATTTACACAATGCAACCTTATCGAGCAGTTTAAACAAATGAATTTATGGCCATAAGAAAAAAACAGAGATGAATCATAGAAAGAAATCTGAATCATAAAAGCAAGCTGTAGACAATTACCCAGTGCATGAGACAAATTTTTATAAAGCAAATGTGAACAATATGTTGTTCAGGCATAGATTCACATGTGATAAAACAATTTTTGGAAACTCAAGGGAAAACTAAATTCAAAACTGGCTAGTGGAGGGCGGTGGAGGGAGGGGGGAGATGGAGGAGGGTAGGGGATAACTGGTGATGGACAGAGACTTAACTTGTGGTGATGAACACGCAATACAGTGTACAGTGTTATAGAATTGTGCACCCAAAGGTTGTATAATTTTCTTAACCAGTGTCACCCCAATGGATTCAATAAAAGGGATAAAATAATGTTCAACACACAAAAAGGGAAAAATACTTCCTAGTGGGTTCTGCGGGGACCTAGGGTCTAAGGAGGGGAGCCCGCAGGGGCATCATTATTGTGTGGTTGTATCCTGGTTCTTAAGTTAGGTGATGCTTTCATTTTTTCTTTAAAAAAATCATATTTCAGACCTTTAAAGTTTTATATATTATATTGTGTGTATCAAATAAAGCATAATTTGAACTCTTTATAAAGGGGTCTACACATACCCCAAGTCTGAGAAACAAACATTGTCCTGGAGAATGACTGTGATTTTTACCTTTAAAAAAGTTCAAAATCACCGTTAACAAGTCTCTCTCATGCCATTGAAACAACAACAACAACAACAACAACATACTCTCAGAAGGCTAAAAGTTAATAGAATTTCTTATTAGATACTTTTGGTACTTTTAAAATGTAGCCTTATTTAACTGAATGAGTTGTGTTGTCAAAACGTTGTCATTTTCCTAAAATTACAGCTTTTGCTTTGGAAACATTGAGCTTTAGCTGTTAGTTCTATCAGTGCTATAAATAGCGGGACCAGGCTCTGTTAGGATAGTCACTGTTGTGTGAGAGTGAATCCTGTTGGCTGCCCATGGAGGGATGCTTATTGTTTTATGCTTTATGCATTCAGTTCCTTGGAAAATGATCTCAAACCCTTTGAGTCCAGGGGCCCAGGGCATGTCCCTTGTAATCCCAGTAAACATTGTTATGAGACCCATGTGAAGAATGTTCCCACAGGCCCTGATGCTTGTACAGATAAGAAGCTGGTCCCCTCTTAAAGTCAATAGCTGGGCTTCTATTCTGAATTCAAAGAGCTTAGTTCTGCAAACCAGCCCGCGGCAGGTATTGAAGGCTGAGTGAAGATGAGCAAAGGCGAACAACGTTACACCTCAGCAGATTCTCCTCACGAGGCGCTGCTAACAGGATTCTAGCCACAGCTTTTAGCTTAAGAAACCCAGATTTATAGTTTACTAAGAAGAAAATTGAGGTAGACTTTACCTGGAATGTTCAATGTGTTATTAGTTAAAATACAAAGCAGTAGAGGTTCACCTGTCATTTTTTTAAATGAAAAGGTAGATGGTACTATGTGCCTATGTAGAGGGAATCAAGGCTGATACCAAAGATGAAATGCTATTTGCCCTGACTAATGCTGTAAATGCTTCTCTCCCACCTCTGTAAGCCCCTTCGTGCCAAATCTATACCACGCCTCCCGAGACCCTCCCCATTTGGCCCAACATAAAAGGAGTGCAGGGCTATTGTTCTGAGCTCAGAATTTGGAGTCTGTCTCCTCTGGGCCCGTGCACATAAATAAAGATCGTGCTCCTAAACCCCTCGGTGTCTGGTCGTTTCATTTTCCGTAACACCTAAGCAAAAACAAAAACAAAAACAAAACCCAAAACAGCATTAGAGAATAGATTCATGTTCTTGAAAAGGCCTAGAGGCAGGAAACACTTCCTGGAGACTTTGTTTTTCTGGAGGTTTTCATAGAACCTGGGGAAAATTTCTGAATCTAGTCAAAATGAAATTTTAGGTTTTTAAAAACACTTTTCAGCATTTCATGAATTTAAGACAATAAATATATTTATCAAATGCTGGTTCCATGTTAAATCAACCTCCCCCAGTTAGTGAGCATGGGATTCTGACCTTTCAAAGAGTTGAAAATATTTTACCAACTTTGAGTGTATTAAAAGTCGCAGAGCAAGGACCATCTTCATTCTTGACACTCCAAGGGCTGGTGCCCGCTGATGGCTCTCCATGTGCCTGGCACTAGGCTGAGCCCCCCGAGTACTTCTCTCCATCAACCCTCAGCTCACCATGAGGTCCATGCTATTATTATCCCCATTTGACAGATGAAGTTTGGAGCCTAAGGAGCTGAAGTTTACGTTGCCTAGTCTGGAAACTGGCCCCTTCTCAACCCCTGTAAAAGAACAAATAGAAAATGTTGCCTTGTACAAAGCAATGGGTATACAGGAAACAGGGAGAAATTCATCTTCTATCAGTCAGTCCTATTAGTAACACATAGTTGACTCCTTGCAAGGAGCTCAAAGGTCTGTGGAAGGTTTGGAAGAATCGGCACTCTCTTCCCTGTCTCTTCCAGGTTTCCTCTTTCCATCTCACCATGAGCAACCATTTGCCTTCCAGTTCCTGAGGGAGAACTCTTCAGGTTCTCATCAATCACTGCCATGCCTTTATCGTTCTAGCCATTGGTTTATTAAAGAATTCAACAAGCACACAATGAATTCCCACTCTAAATGAAGAGTAAGTAGATAAACAAGGTAGAATGCCTGTCTAGTTGGCAAAGAAGATGTCAGGAAAGTGGTGCATTCAAACATGATCTACCAGTGGTACAGAGTTCTCTCCCTCCTGCATATGCTCAGTGCTCATCTGGGGCTCACAGACACCTTGTGGCAGGTCTCGAAGTGTGTATGTTTGCAAGTGTGTGCATCTTAGATGTTGTGAACTCCTTCATGCGTAAATAAGGTGATGCTTTACTCCAAGGGATGCGTCTCTAAAGCTAAGCATTTTCACAGGCCTAATGTGGCACTGTATTTTAGATATTTAGAGCAATGTCTAGAAATAAAAAGAATTTACTTTGAGGTTTAAAAAGTATTAGCTGTTGACACTTGCAATACTAAAAGAACTCTGTGACAGAAAGACAAGCACAAATCTAAAACATTACATTTAAAACAGAAAACTACATCAATTTGTACTAAATTATAACCTTAACTAATCTAATAATTTTGCTCTATGTGTGAGACATTGAATATTCTGGACATATTTGGTTCAAGAATTACTAAAATTATTTGTGTGATATTTTATAAATAGGGTGAGTTGAAGAATTTTCACTATTAAACACAGTTAGAAATTCCAGTTCTTTTGGAGTCAGCATTTCCATTTCTACAAAACTGTCCTAAAGAAATAATCTTTAGGGACACCGAAATTTAAGTATAAGCATCTTCAACATAGTATTATTTATATAATATTTTTAAAATGAAGATAAAAATGAAATAATTAAGAGGAAAATGGACTATTAAGCAGACATATAACATGTTTTCATGAAATAGTTAATAATAATGTTAAGTTAAAAAAAGTAAAGACTGACAGACAGCTATGATAATGATCTCAATTGTGTGATGGCTGTACCCCACCCACACGGGAGCTATCCAGTAGCCGTATTTCTTGTCTGTGACTGTGACCCCTGCCCAGTGAATTTAGGGTTAGGATTGAGATGGAAAGATACTCTTTCCTGGCTGCACGGGGAGCCATGTGCACATGGAACTGGAGAAAGGCAGGGTAGGGGGAGAGGTAGGGAGAGAGAGAGAGAGAGAGAGAAATAGATGCCTGTATGGCTTCAAGTGCTATATCCAGATCCTTACTAGTGCCACTTCAGTTCTTTTGCTTTCCACTTAAACAGATGTCATTGCATTGAAAAATGACTCACATTGCAATTAGATAAGCAAAGAAAACAGATATGTTTTATCTGGAAAACTGACCTAATCTTCCTCACAAGCTCCTCTGGGTAGTGGGAAAACTTTGTTTTAGACATATCCAGTAAATGCAGCACAATCCAAAGATTTAGAGTGTTTACAGATAACCCATGTACTATGGATGACTTGGTATTTTATGTTTTGATTAGCTCCCTTCTAACCGCTCTTCTCCAAAGTGGTGTCTGGGAGTTTAGAGGGCTTACATCAGTTCAGTGTTTTCGCATGTGTTTTTGAAACACACAGCTAGCACAGCTGGAGGGCTGCTGTCTTGGGTTTAGCTACTGACCCATCCACTTCTCAGCCTTGCTCTTGCTGTGGGTCCCTACAATGTGTCCTTGTCTTCTATTCTGGTGGTATAGTCCTCAGTTTCAGTGTCTGTTCCTCCTAAAAAAATGGTGCTCTCCTCCAGCAAACACCTAGTCAAATGCTGTCTCATTTCTGAATACATTTAAGGGCATTTCGGAGATTCTGGGAGTTTAGCCATGCCATGTAGAAGGATGGCTGGGGAAAGCCAAACTCAGTAGGCGGCGGGGAGCACCTGTAAGAGAAATGAACTCTCCCACACTTCTATATAGGAAGTAAGCAATGGCCCTTGCCTTTCATGTCCCCTTTCCTGCCTCCTCTTGGACTTTGGCCAGAGAGGAGGTACGACACTGTGTCTCCCTGTGAAGTTGATCCCTTTTTATTTTCTTCCTCTTCTCCTAAGCTGCCAGAATCAGAAAGAGTGGGCTTTGTACCCTTTGCCCTTCTTAAAGTCCTTGTACATCATACATTCAACTTCTCAGCGGATATATTCAACCTGTTCCCTCCCCTGGGGCTATGGCAGCTGATGAAGTGGGAGTGAGAAGGGGTAGAAATCAGCCTCCTGAAAAAGGAGATTTCAGGACTGGAAAGTTTATATCAACATGGATGAAATATATTTTTTTTGCTGTGAAACCAAAAGACTAAGATACAAGGATACACAATTGTATGCAGAAGATTAGTCTAGGTTTTAAAACACCCTCACATACACGTGCAAACATGCATGTGCACACACTCAAAGGCTCTTTAGACCCCACTGTCTCTGCCTTGTTTAGATTAGAAGGGGTCCTCGTTATAGGAGAGTCTTTGTTATAGGAAGTTCAACTAAAAAGACCATAAGGTGAAGCTTCTTTAGGCTTTGAAATGTACATTTATTCTTCTGAGATCCTTACACATTAGTCTGAGCTAGGGTTTCTGCTGGTGTTTTCTTGCAATTATTTGACTCCTGTAGATGGGAGAGTGACCTCAGCTTTTTCACTGAAGAGAGACAAAGGATTCAGAAAAATGTTCTGAAAGATTTTTACATTTCCATTGCCCTGTGATCCTGCAAAGGCCGAATCTGGGGGAGACTGGGAGAAAGGAAGAAACTGTCTCTCGACACTTGCTTTCATCTTCTCCACGACGGTTTTCCTGAACAAATCTGATCAAATTTCCTCTAACTCAGGAGAACTTAAATGCTTTTCTTCATCTTTTTTCCTGGTCCTTCACACTAGGCAAATTATTTAAACCCTTATGCGTAAGACAATACTTTTAATACTACGTACTTCAAAGGGCTGTTGTGAAGGTTTGGTTAGAAATAGAAAAGCCTTCAAAAGCCTTCAAAAGGACTTGGGCACCACTAGGTAACTGTTGCAGGCAGGGCTTCTTGCCAGAACCTCAAAGTGGACCTTGTAGGAATTTTCTACTTCCCTTTCCTCACGAGCGTCTTAGATGAGCTTCCCAGACTAGGAAGTCAATCAAGTACATGAGATGAAAAGGGTTGATGGATCGATCAGTGTCCTGAGAAGCACACATGTTGGGAAAAAAGCAATGGTTTGAGCCGGGATGCCAAGGTTGAGGTTCTTCTTGGGATGCTCAGTAATTCAATGAGCTTTGGTAGCTCACACAGCCTCTCTGAGCTTCAGTTTCCTAAGTGCAAACGGTAACCCTGCTCTTCCTAGGAGGATCATTGGGAGTGAATAAACAGTTTTCAGGAAAACAAAACAAAGCGAAGCACCAATGAACGGTGAGTAACAATGTGAGGCAACAACCAAATGCCATAGCATGTAAAAAAATGCACTTTAAAACAACAAGGTTTGCCTTAGAGTAGCAAAGATTTTGAAAGATGGCAATATTAAATATTGATCAAATATGGGGAGATAGGAATTTATAATCTCTGTTAAAGAGAGCTTAGTTTCACTGATATGATTCCTATGGAGATAAATTTGTTTATATGCGTTGAGTAAATTTGAATACATATTTATCTGACAATCTAATAATTCCTCTTTATATGTATTCTAGAAATATCTTTTGCATATGTGCCTAAGGAAACATGCACAAGGATATTTTTTAGGTAATTCTCATCATAACAGAAATGTGAAACCAAAAATATATGTCAAAGAGGAAAGGTAATTAAATATTCATACAACTGAATACTTCATAACAGTTAGAAGGAATGAATGAGATTTTATACATATACCTATAAGACAAGTCATTTTGATATGGATAAATTTTAAAAGCCTGTTATTGTCCAGTTAAATACATCCATCATTACTTATGTAAATTAGAAATACTCTTTCACACAAAACAATGCTATATATGTGTACATATATACACACATACATATGTACTGTATGTGTATATCCAAAATAGACTGCTAGTATACATACAAATGAAGCAGTAACAATAATGGTTGCCTCTGGGGGGAAGGAGGGGAATGAGACTGAGACTAAAAATCAGAGTAATGGAGATTTCAACTATATTGTTATGTTTTATTCCTTTGATAAGAAAGAAAAGCAAATATGAGCAAATGTTATCAATTCTTTAGTCTCTAATTGGCTGTATTTTTAACTTTCTTAAAGATTATCATTATTCTTGACTCATACTTAGCAGTCGTCATTACGACGACTTCAAACGGATTTAGGAAATGAAAGAAAAATAATGAGTGAACCCAGCATTTATATAATTAATCTGTAAAAGTAATTTAAATTTAATTTTCAAGGCCTCCTACTGTTTGAGTGTCAAGAAGGAGATACAAAAACGAAGGCATAGACAAAAGTGGGATCACTGGAGTGTCCCACATGTCAACAAAGAGGTAAGGAAAAACTTCCCCCTGCATCTTTTTCAGATGTAAACAGCTTATTTTGCTTCTTTGTGATGTCTTTTCCCCCTCCTTTCTTTCTCAGGACCACTTTGGATGTTCCTGTTAAGCTGACCCCATCAGTACAAAAATGTTGAAGTTGGGAGCAGTGGCCCAGGATCGGCCTTGGCATTCCACGCTTCCCCGGATATAGACAGGGAAGCGCCGCCACCCATCTCTCCGCCCCAGCTGAACAAACCTCATATTTATTTTCTTATCATGTTTGTGTGACCCCTAGCTTGCAAGGCTGTCATCCATTTTATAAACAATACCAGCAGTGTTTGAACGGTGTAACTCTGAAGTGTAGCATTAAATAAAAGAAATATAGAGGCTAAGCACAAAAGAAAAACAGCCCCTTCAATAGGTCAGCCATTACCCTCAGTAGGCCATGTAGTTTCCCAGAGTGAACTTTCAATCAAGGCTATTGTTTACCTATCAATTATTAAATGAATCAAGGAAAGGGCATTATAAGAGAAAGGTAGGCTGTTCTGAGACATTTCAAGTTTCTGAGCTTTCTATTTTCAGTTAGCAGTGATAGGAATAGAGACTGGAGGAATTTGGGGGAAGAACAAACTAAAATTGCTGTGACAACTACAATGACACAGGCTTCCAGACTTCACAGAAATCACTGAGATAACCATCCAAATCGAGCCCAGTCTAAATGGTAATATGAGAAAGAAATTGTCTTAGGCTTAAAAGAAAGCAGATATGAGATGACAAAGGATCAGAACGGATATTTAAAACTGTCGTCATGGTTTCTGTGTTAAGCCTTCCTTCCTTGATTGAGTTACTTATTGATCCAGTCTTGGGATACAATATGATTTAGTCCAGGACTTCTTCCGTTATTTGTTGAGGGTACATGAAAAACATAAATCTCATAAGGAAAAACACTGAGGTATTTCCCAGTGGCCTCAGCCATTGGTATTGATGGCTTAGACTTTACTGGCTACATCCTGGCAAGGAAACTGTCACTATACTCGTTACTCTTAAGAATAAACACTGGGACATGTATAACAGTATCATTTAAAGCTGATGTTTTAGAATTTGTAACATATCATTGGTGTGAGGCATCACAACTGATCATGACAAACCAGTGCCCATCGATAGGAGATGAATGAAACCTGCCACTTTAGATTTCTGGTTGCCAGTTTCAGGTTTTGAGGTAATTAAGAAGAATTTCAAAAGAGTAAAAGAGGAATCTCACAAAGATCTGTTCTAAGCTACATCCCAGAAAGAAAACAGTGCTGCTAACATGGCAAGGAATCAGTATTTTAATACATAATATTTCCACAACATAAAGAGCTAAGATGGTTTGATGAGAAATACCCTAAGCTACTTGATATACAGTTGAGGAAAAATTTTTGAGAAGGCATAGAATGTACTAGAATTGGTAAACAATATGGGAAAACTTTAACTTTGCTAATAGCACAAAAATGCAAATGAAGCTAACAAGGAGCTACCACTTTACAGCCCTGGAATTACCAATGTAAAAAAGTTAAATGATAATTCCCTGTGCTTAGGTGAGTGCCACAAAATAACCATTTTCAAAGATTATGCTTGAACCTTTGGGATAGCAATTTGGCAAATAAATATTAAGAGCCTCAAAAATACTCATAACTTTAGGCCCAATAATTAGTTTGCATAAAGCAAGATTTACACAGATGTTTGTCATATATAACTTGTTAGAGTAAAAATTAGGAATTTATGATAAATACACATCGATGATAATTAATTTAGATTTGTTAAGTGAGCTTTGATACACTTATAAGATGGTATACTATTTAGCCCTTAAAATAATGTGTATTAAAAGCTAGGTAATAAAATAAAAATCAGAATAAGATAATAAGTACAAAAATTAGATCCACATTTGAATATACAAAATTGCCACAACTTAGATCAAAAAAGTAAAAACAAAACAAAATGAAACAAAAAAACACCAAAAAACTTAGGAATAGAAATAACAGTAGAAGGAAACATCAGGATAAAGGTAAAATCACACTGAGAAAGTAAAATCTCTGCCCTGCCATTCATCAGGCAGGGATTGCGGGCACAGATCAAGATAAGCCAGCTGCTAACAGAAAATGTTTCTTCCAATGCCACGTCTCCCAAGTCTGCATGGCAACGGTAAAGTTTCATAACGGATCCCTTCTTTGAGGGGTTTTTACTGCCTTACTCACTGAAAAATCTTGTTTTCTATTACCCAGACTGTCAAAAGATTTGCTCTTTGAAATCATGAGATTAACAATACTTCACCTGCCCTGGCTGGGTAGCGCAGTTGGTTAGAGTGATGTTGTCATACTTACGCCAAGGCTGCCAGTGCAAAGCCCCTGTCAGGCACACGCAAGAATCAGGCAATGAAGGCAGAAATAAGTGGAGCGACAAACTGACATTTCTCTCTCTCTCTCTCTCCCCCTCTCTTTCTCTCCCCCGCGCCCCTGCCTCCCCACCTCTCTCCCTTCCTCTCTCTCTCAAATTAATGGAAGGAAGGAAAGAAGGAAGGAAGAAAGAGGAGAAAGAAAGGAAGGAGGGGAGGAAGGAGGGAAGGAAGGAAGGAAGGAAGGAAGGAAGGAAGGAAGGAAGGAAGGAAGGAAGGAAGGGGGAAAGAAAATAATACAGCATCTTCCTCTTCTTGCAGGAAGGATTTCAGTCCTTTGACACAGAGAAACTGCCTGATTTTCAACCCATGTGCAGAGCCTCAGATGAGGGATTTCTAGAAGCATCATTTCACATCTATCTTTGTGGTTTCCAAGGAAAAAGGACTTGGGTTCTACTTTGTAGTCCCCACTTCATGTTGGCTCTTTGATCCATAGCCCTGCTCTGCTCTGAGCCCATCAAAGCAAATGCCTCTCTTAAATTCTATAACTGTATTTCTTTCTTTCTTCCGTGAGTCACCCCATGGTTTTCTGGTTTGTGTTCCCCCTTATTGTGAAGATGTCAGACTACAGCTTTCCTGGGTAGTGGCCTTTGGCAGATAGGGCCAGAGCACATCAAAATGGCAATGGGGACTGTATTCATGTGATAGGATTGTCCTATGTGAATTGCACTTTTCCCAGTACTTTTTCAGTGAAAACCTATTTCTTTCATAATGTAGAAAGGTTAGGTACTATAATTTTTGACTGAAATTAATCATGTAAGCCTCATATTACACAAACGCAGCACAATGCTAACCGTAGTTCTATCTGGATGGTAAAATTATGGGTGATTTATTTTTCCTTTGTTGAGCTTTTCTGCTTTTTTCCTTCCTAAAATCATTATAATAAAAACATGTTACTTTTTAAATTAGAAATGTCAGTAGTTACTATGTAAATACCTTTGAGAAACTTCTGCTTATTAAAAAAATGAAAGCTATGTTTCTTGACAATTTGCCTGCAGCGTGGGAGACAAACAAATTCAGGGTCCGGCCAGGGGAGGAAGAACACAGTGGTGCAGCTCCCAGTCAGCTGGCGGTAGCCATCTCTGTCACTTCTGACCAGTGAGCCTGCCTCCGTCCTCATTTCCCTCTGCACTCTGTGATCCAGAAGTTATGGTTATGTTTATGCCTTTTGGAAGTACGGTTTATTTTAGGGCCTCAGCGAGAAAAGGCTGGAAGCCTTTCATTTGGAAACAATGAAATATGATTTGCTCTTCTACTCTCTCCAGTGCGCTAATGATTTAATAACATCCCCAGATTGATAACTAAGGCCTAGGAGAGGTCATTCTAGTGCTTTGAACTCAAACCAGAAATGAACATTTCAGGAGTTTTATTGTCTCACTCACTGTGTGGCTTTATTCAAGTTTATCTTATGGTACCGTACAGGGTTTCTGAGGCTTATTTGACTTCCTCAGTTAAGATGAAATGCTACAGGGAGGAAGGAGATGAAGAAAAAATTTTTAAATTGTGGTAAGATATATAGCCATAAGATTTTCCGTTTTAATTATGTTAAGTATACGATTTAGTGGCATTTATTATAGTCACAGTGTTGTGCAACTGTCATGACTATGTAGTTTTAAAATCCTGTTAGTATCTCAAACAGAAACTTTGTACCCATTAAAAAATAGCTCCCCATTTCCTCCCCGTGGCCCCACCAACCCTTGGTAACTTCTAATCTACCTGCCGTCTCTATGAATTTGCCTATTCTAGATATTTCATCTCAGGACAATATTTGTCTTTTAATGCCTGGCTTATGTCACATAACATTGTCTTCAAGGTTCAGCCATGTTGTAGCACATATCACTGCTTCGTTCCTTTTCATGGCCAAATAATTCCATTGTATGTTTATACTTCATTTTGTTTATCCATTTATCTGCTGGGACACTTAGAGTTTGACAATTTTCTACCTTTCTGCCTTTTGGCTATTGTGAAAAAGGCTGCTATGAACATTGGTATACAAATACTGTTTGAATCCATGTTTTCAATTCTTTTGGAAGTATTTCTAGGAGTAGAATTATGGAGTCATATGATAATTCTACTTTTAACTTTCTGAGGAACTGCCATACTGTTTTTCACAGTGGGTGTACCATTTTACATTCCATCAGCAATTTATAAGTGTTTCAATTTAGGAATAAAGGTAAATTTGGGACCTGATTCCTAATCCCAATTCTTCTAAGAATTTATTATATTGTTTAACAAACCTAACTCGGCTTGACATGTCTCATTCTTTAATGCATTGTTTTCTCTTTTTCTCCTATTGGATTACAAATGTCAACTGTCTCTGAGGACAGATAAGGAGATTAATTAATCACTTGCTTTGGTATCTATGCTTGTAGATGACCCTTGAATAATTACTCTGGTATTTCAATAGCTAAAATCTTTTGGCTGGATTTCAAGATGAACCTTTTTAATGCCCAATTCTAATTTACAAAGATGATTACAAGGATATAATATACATAACATTTTATATAATTATGTTTTATTACTTATTATTAGAAATTATATTATATATGGGAGATTTATATTTTAAGATTGTAACAGTAGAAAATTATAATAGTGAAAAATTATAACCTGCCCCACCATTCTTTTGACACTGTTTCTATAAATGATAACTCTGACTAATATGTGGTTTGTAGATAAAAAAATGTTTATATAAGAATCCTAGGAACTAACTTCAAAAGATACAGACCCTGACCTTCAAGAGTCTGAGCTCCAGGAGATATGCTGACCTTCAACTGCGGAGCCAGGATGATGTGAAGCTGGGGTGATGTGAAGCTGGGGTGATGTGAACCAGGATGATGAACACCAGACCTTATTGGAATGGACTGTGCTAGTCAGCACGTCTGCACGTAGGGGACGTTGCAATCCCCTCCCTTGATCTCTTTGTTCTGCTCCCCTTTCCCTCTTTGTAAAAAAACCTCTGCCTCCAATGAGAGGTGGAAATGGGCTTTGTACCATGAGTCCCCCATCTTCCAGGAGATGGGCCCCACGAGACCTGAGTCCCCCATCTTCCAGGTGACTGGCTTCTGCGGATAAACCCCTTTCCTTAACATCATCACCTACCTCTCAAGTATTGGCTTTTGTAACACAGGCAGCCGGACCTGCATTCGGTTATGAGACTAGCCAACTTTGATTCTAAATGTGAGTAGTGGGCACACCTACTTTCCTAAAAAGCACACAAATCTTTCCAGATGGTAGCTTTCTATTTTGCTCCTAATTGTTCTTGGTATTTGGCAGTGGAGTGTCTCAGTGTTAAAATCACTAAACTCAAATGTCATGCAATCTAATTGGCAGCAAGATGTCTAAGAAGCACACTGTCTCTAAGTACTGAAGATTACCTGCTCTTGCTTTTCTTATTAGTTTATTATTAGGTTATTAGTGAATGGTCATCCTGATTTTGTGAACTTCCAGGGGAATACTGGTAAAGCTGAGTGTTTCTCATGCACCAGCCTCCCTGGAGAATCGTCGCATTTCCAACATGGAATTGCCTGGAAAAATCAACACCCACATTCTCTCACATTGTCACTTGGAAAGCAAAGTGCCAGACATCTCCCATTCCCCCTCCGGATTTACCCTTCTCCTGTTCTCGCTGCAGGTCTGAAAGCCTTCTGGCTTCTGGTTAGGTTAGGTCACTGGGGAGCCAGCCAGGAAATCAGACGAAGAAGAGTGAAAACTCAGATTAATTTCTCTTGCTCTGTTACCGAACAATTGCCTCAGGCTGGCTGGAAATTTCATCAAAAGGTCACTGTCAAGGAGTTCCATTCCAGACAATTCTTTCTTTCTGGCTTCTAGTCTCTTTCTCTCTCTCTCTCTCTCTCTCTCTCTCTCTCTCTCTCTCTCTCTTTCTCTGCCTCTCTCTCTCTCTTTCTCCCCTCCCTCCTTTCTGCTCTCTCTCCTCTCTCTCCCTCCAGCTAGACCCAAGTTCCTGTATGATTCTTCATGGTTCTCCTACTTTTGTAATGAGTTCCTTTGTAAATACATAATTTTTCAATTAGTTTAATATGCCTGTCCACCTGTTTTCTGTTGGGATCCTGAATGATACAGGCAAGAAAAGGATTTTGGTACTGCTGCCTCTTTAAATAAAGCTCACCTTGGCTAAACTAGCAATTTTCTATCTTGGGCTGTGACAGTTCTGGGTGACACTATTTATTTCAATAGGTGTCATGAAATTCTCAAAATGGTTTCAACTGTAATTTAAACCTAAAAACTTGACATTTAGTCCTTGTAACAGGTGGGAGTTAGGGAGTGTGATTGTTAGAATCACTCAGTCAGCTTTGAGTTGATAATTGGCCATTAAAAGAGGTCCATTCCAGGAAGCTGGGCATGAGGCCAAGGAGTGTCAAACACATGTGCCCAAGGATGAGACGGGAAGACAACAGGAAACATTAGATATTGTCAATGACAGAGTGGATGCTTTGCCTAAAGGCATTCAAATTCAAATTAATGAAAAAAACTAAGCTGTAATTTTTTGGATACAAGCACAACTGCAATGAAAAGCGATGGCCTGTTTACCAGTAACTGCAAGCCAAGCGAGTGACTGTGTCTGCGGTGGGAGAGGGAGGGTGTTGTCATAAGGAAGGACACAAGGGTCCCTCTGTGGGTGCCGTATTAGTTTTCTAGGGCGGCCATAACAGAATACCACAGACTGGGTGGCTTAAACAACAGGAATTCATTTTCTCACAGTTCTCAGGCTGGAAATCCAAGACCAAGGGGTCGGCAAAGTTTGCTTTCTTCTGAGGCCTCTCTCCTTGGCTGCAGGTGGCTGGCTGTCTTTTCTCAGTGTCCCTGCATGGTCATCCCTTGTGCTGGTACATGTCTGGTACCTCCCTCTGCGCATCCAAATTTTCTCTTGTTGTAAAGACACCAGCCACATTGGATTAAGGCTCACACTAATGACATCTTTTAACCTTAAATACCCCTTTGAAGGCCCTGTCTCCAAAAACAGTTACGCTCTGAGGTAGTGGTTGTTAGGGCTTCAGCATAAGAATTTGGGGGAAACACAGTTCAGCTCATACCAGGTACTGATGTTCTATTTTTTAAACTGGAAGATGGTTTCATAGGTATTTAACTTATGATTATTTATTAAACTATATACTTATATATTAAACATTTTTATGATTTTATGTTGTATTTCACAACTTTTAAAAGGTAGACAAACCAGCATGCCAGGCTTGCCAAACACGCAGTTCTGAACCACCCTTTCGGACTCTGTACATAGGTTAATGACATTCATTTCTAAGAAGAGCATAAAAACTAAGGTACACGGTAGGACATGGCAATTCATCTTAGCACTATGTTTTCTTCTCAAGAATGCTACAGTACAGAATATTTTAGGATACTTATTTGGGATACGTAATACCTGAATACTTCACCTAATTTTATTTTTGACATCTTCTGGATATTAAAACTGTCTGTGTGTTTAATACCAATTCAGGTGACCGCCTAATCCCCAGTCACCCAAGTCTGCCGTCCTGACAAAGCCTGCCCTCTTGTGAATTTAAACTTTAAGCCTGTCCATGGGGTTGTGGGTGACCTTGTGGAACTGATGGCTCTGCTAATGAAGCCATTCTATTAAAAAGAGAGCAGAATTTCCAGAAGGAGCGGTGCATTACAATCGGAAGGCGGGGAGGTGCTCTGGTTTTCTATGCTCGCTGAGGAAAAAGGGTGTTTGTCACCCTTTTTATTGTGATGTGCTCATTTGCGCTCGCTGCCATTGAGATCACCTAGAAGGTAACTGGATTTTGCATTATCTGCTCTTAGTAGGAAGGATCAAACGTTAGGTTGTGTAACATTATTTAAAAGTTATCAGAAAGCCCTTCTCTCCCCAGGAGCATTGATTCACCAGCCAGCTCCAGATAAGAGATTCCGAACATCTCAGTTACTTCCTTGCTCATTCTCCAGCCGCTTGCCAGGTAATGAATGGGTTGCAAAGATGAAAGGGAGGCAGTTCCAGTCCTATGGAGGTCCCTCCAGTGAGGGACCGAGGGAGTACAATGGTAATTACAGCATAACATGGAAGATCTATAATAGAGGTCTATCTACACAGGGGAATATAGAAGCAGATGGGGTACCTAAGGCAGTTTGGAGTTCAGGGAATTCTTCCAAGAAGTCATGCTGTGCTTAAATGTAAAGGAGGATTAAATTAATCAGGTTACCAGTCAGGTGATAATGTCTCAAGGAGATGGAACTACGTGAAAAAGTCACAGGGGCATTAGCTCTTTCAGGGTGTACAACTATGTTCCTAAGGTAAAAAATGGAAAGTGTGGTTGGCGAGGTGGGAGAAAAAACAACTTGTATTTTGTATTAAAAGGGATGATGTCGTATTTCTTTTAGATGAAGTAATCTGACTGCTGTGTGAAGGATGGGCTTGAAGGCAAAAGCGTGTAAAGTAGAATGACTTGTTCGGAGAAAAGGTGAGAGTCTGAGCTAAGGGGATAGCAATGGGGACAGACAGGAAAGAACAGATTTGCAGAATCAACGGGGCCTGTGAGTGATGCTGGAAGGTGCCGGAAGGACCGAAGGTAAGTCAAGTCTCCCGATTTCAGCTTCAATAACTTGATAAACGAAACTGGTACTAAGAGACAGAAAATATAGGAAGGCTTGGGGGCAAGGTTGATCATTTAGTTTGGGACTCAATGAGGTTTTGGGACAATGATAAGTGGTTAGACGTATATTCAGGAGAACTTCAAGAGAAGGATCTTTCTTCGATATCGGTAAAGGTTGGAAGTCGTTAGCACACTGGTGCTTTGGAATCATGACACTAGATGAGCTACCCTCTTAAAATTGATAGGTAGAAAGAAAGTGAACAAGAATGGAAATCTAGAAAATGCACAAGTTGAAGGGTGGGCAGAGGAAGACAAGCTCAAAGAGGAAACAGGCAAGAAACTAAATGTGAGAGAGAGAGCAGAACCAAGGAAAGTCAAATGCAGTGAAAACCAAAAAGTTACAGAGTTTCAAAAGAGAGGGAGCAATCAGTTTGCCAAAATAGTGTGCTGATTTGGCACAAAATAACTGAAAAATAGCCTTTTGGCTTTGATAATAAGATTATTCATGACCATAACCAAAGTAGTGCCATCAGACAGCTAGTGGAAGAAGTCCGACTAAGTAGAGTTTGGACTACTGTTTTGAGAAGTTCAGATAAGAAAGAGAAAGTGAAGACTGATTGTAACACAGGCAGCACACTGGGTCAGAAGGGGATGTTTTTATGATGGGCAATAGTTGACATATTTATAGGCTGAGGGGAGAGAACCAGTAGAAAGAAGAGCAGATGAATAAAAAGGGCCACAAAGTGGTAAGAAGTGATGGGAATACAAGCAGAGATGGAGGATGTATCGATTTCCTAAGGCTGCTGTAAAAAAAAGTACCACAAAGTGGGAGTCATGGAACAACAGAAATTTATTCTTTCACTGCTCTGGAGGCTAGAAATCTGAGATCAAGCTGTCGGGAGGGCCACGTTTCCTCAGGCTCTGAGTAGAATCTTTCCTTGCTTCCTCCTCGCTTCTAGGAGTGCCTGTCAATCCTTATTTATTGGCTGTATGTTTGTGTCTTCACATGGCATTCTTCTGTGTGTGTATCCCGATTTCCTTGTTTTTATAAAGATACCAGCCATAATGGAATGAGGATCTGTGACGGTGTCCAGAATGTGGGGTGTCCAAGAAAAATATAAAATATTTTACCTCCCCCGCCAAGGGAGACAAAGGACAGGGCCTTTCAGAGTTACTGGGCATGTCAGAGTTACTGGGCAGGCCAGCTTCAGACCTACCACGGAGCAAGACCATTGAGAGTCATTTTGCCTGTCAGTGACAGCAAGATAGCCTCATACCTCATGTGCAAAGACAGTTATTTTGCATATCAACAAGGCTAACCAGGAAGGTTTGCGTAACTTAAAACTGGGAGGTAATTGGGAAGAAGCTCCTTGAGTTACAGGGCCTGTGCTTGAGAGCTAGGAGATGGTTCACTCCACGCCACTGAGGAGGGGGTGGGGGGACAATTGGAGGACTATGTGGGAAGGAAAGGGGAGAAAGGACTCTTGCTAGTGGGCCATGAGAAGGTGCCATGTGGGTTTCGATTAAGAACCGGAGATCGCGGCGACACAGTTGATGGGGCTGCGGACCGCGAGAGGCAGGCCTGCCGAACCGAGCTCCGGACTTCTGTTCTTTTTCTTCTGGACGGTGCCCCTGCCTGGCCCGGCTGGGCAAAGGGGAGAAAGGCAGGACTGTGTGTGTTGGTGGGTGTTTTAAAGGGATTTTGAGATTTAACAGCCACATGTAGCCATTATTCAAAACCTGTATGACTTTTGAATAAATAATTCCTCTTCACCAAACCCTGGCATTGAGAGCCATAATTTCTAAAGGCAGCAGGCAAACAACCTAGAATAGAGGGACCCCGGTGAAGGGGGGCGTTGTTTCGGTAGCAGTATCTGAGCTGCCCCCCAACCCCTGAAATGGGTCCACATTCGGTAACAGACCCACTCTAATCTTAACTTGATTCCATTTGCAAAGATCCTAGTTTGAAATAAGGTCACGTTCACAGATATCAGAAGGTAGGACATCAACGCTTTTTTTGTGGGACACAATTCAACCCTTTACAGAGGGATTGATTTTGAGAAAAGGTATGTCATTTTCTGAGACCAGAGAAAAGCAGGTAGGGCGGGTATGGGGATAGACAAGCTTGTAGGTAAAGAGGACAAGAAGCTGAAACAGTTCTTGTCCAGTGACCTCAGTTGTCATATGCTGAGAGTAAATTGGGGCAGATTTGAACGAGGGATTTAAAGGAAGTGGTAAAGATCTAAAACAGTTATTAAAGGGAGTAGACAAGGTAAATGACCTAGGACAAGTGAAAAGATTGGTAGATGGTGGTGATGAGGGTTCATTTCAGGTAGGGAAGTGCGGTGAGTAAAAATTCTATCCACCCTCCCTACCCCACCCAGAAAAGGGGGGAAAGACTGTTTCTATCAGATAAAAGAACCCAGCCTAAGGAACCC
Source organism: Mormoops blainvillei (assembly GCA_004026545.1). NCBI lineage: Eukaryota > Metazoa > Chordata > Mammalia > Chiroptera > Mormoopidae > Mormoops > Mormoops blainvillei. The sequence continues at coordinate 54,258 of PVJD01007914.1, forward strand.
ATAGTAGGAGGAGGAGTCAGCAGGGATTAAGGGGTGGGGTAGTGACAGAGGGTGACCTTGCTCTTCTCTGACTGAAGAATGAGAGGCAGAGCTGGAAGAAACTGGAGGCACATCACTTAATGCTGATGCGTGTTGAAATAGAGGCTCTCTCCATTCCTTTAAAAATATAGCCAAAACTCAGTGAAGACAAAAAAATAATTTTTTTCTGCTTTAAAATTTGCCGAGACTTTTCACACTTGTTCTTTTAGTAAAAGCAAGTACCATATACTAATTCATGTAGAACTTAGTACATGGAGGGACTCAAAATAAGGTTGTTTCTTATGGATTCAAATATTTCACTTGAGACAAAGAACATACACAATTATACCTATGACCATGCATGGAACTCTGGGGAAAGAATGAAGCATAAGACGGGTACATTTTAGTGGCAGGTAGAGGGATAGGGAGATGTGGTTGATAGGAGTAGCAGAAAAGAGCTTAGAATCTGGGGTCAGGCACACTTCTGCTGGGTTTCTGGGCTTCATGTGTCTATGGGGGAAGATACAATTCTCAGTTTCAAAATCTCAAAAATAACGACCAGGGTGGCAAAGTGCCTCCTGGGAGGCTGAATGCAACCTGAGGTGTGTTAGATAGGTGAGCATGGAGCTTTTTAAAAAGTTGATTGTGAATGTTTTTAGACAGGGTCATGTCAGTTGGTTATAAAAGAAGGGAAAGGGGAAAACACCAAACTGCTATGAAACTACTGAAACTGACACAGATGGGACCACATTAATTTTTTACTATCTAGCAGGCATGAAGGCCAAGAAGAGAGTTAAGTCGAATTACAGAAAATTACAGACAGCTGCATTTCTTAAACACTTCAGTTTGTAGCCTATGAAATTAATTCCCATTATGCTAGTTAATAACAAAGGAATTTGATTTTCTGGATTTTCTAAGGAACTGGATTTCCTCAGCTCCTTAAAAAATTATGATTGTGTGTATAATACTGTAGCGTTCTGTTCTTACTATTCTTCCTATAAAAAAGTGTTTTTTTAAATTGAAATATTCTTTTCCCCTACTCTTTGCCACTTGTACTGTGGCATTTGGTTTGGTCACTGAGAATGATCAAAAGTTAGGGCCAACACAAATGTAACTTAAAGAAGGGGAAGGCCATGGTCAGTGTGGCTCAGTTGGTTGGGCATTGTCTTGTAGACCAAAAGGTTGCGGGTTCGATTCCTGGTCAGGGCACGTGGCTGGGTTGTGGGTTTGGTCCCCAGTTGGATTGTATGCAAGACACAACTGATCTGTGTTTCTTTCCCTCTCTCCCTCCCGTCTCCTCTGTCTAGAATCAATAAAAGAAAAAAAGGGAGAGAAAGAAAATTAAATTGATTTTAAAAAATCTATTTCTAATTGTTAATAAAAAGTGGGAAAACCTAAGTATGCAAGAAAAGTTGTTCCCTATTAAAGCAGTCAAAGACAGTTAGAATGGCAAAACCTCCATTCTTTGGTCTCCCTGTTGAAGAACTCACTTTCAATTCCCTCTAAAAACTACCAGAAGCCTTTTGATACAGTAAACAGTAATGGTACCATTTTTACCATACCGAAAAGCAGTCAAATGCAGTTTAACTAAGAGTTTAAAGGCAGACTGATGAGTGTGAAATGGACTTTCCATTTATGAGCGGGATAAACTTGTCGAAGTCCTCAGTCTGCCACCTGTAGAAAAAGGGAGGAACGGTCCACTCCTCCCCTTCCTCCTTGCTGTAGGAGCACATGCAACCAGCTCGGGAAGTGGACCCCCCACCCACCATGGTGGGCTCTGATTAGCTGGCTGGAGGAAGTGCTGTTCCCGTGGCCAGCATTGCCCAATGTGTTATGTGGGACACTAGGTCAGTGTGATGTTCGTTCTGATGTGACTTTGGAAAATGCCACATTCTCGTCTATCACCTTTTTAGAGACTCGAAATGTACATTTATATATTCCTGCTGCAGATGAAGCCCTCACTAAGAAAGTTGTTTAATTTAGTGTTTCCCATCAAGTAGTCTTTTAAGAAACACACTTGGGGAAATGTTACATGAGTATTTAATTATTGCTTTCAAATGATTTCTGCTGAACTTCGAAGCACCGAAAGACTGATAGTCTATTTTCATCTAAATTATTTATATCTAAAGTATGTTCTCTTAGGCATGCAATATCAAAATTATCCTTAGCATCTTCCTCTTGGTGGCGATGATTTGGTGAAATCCTGTGCGAAAGGAAGTGGGCTGAGTTTTAAAAATTCTCTCCGTGAACTACACAAACTAAATATTTAACAGTGACTGTACACAGACGCATACAGGGCACTTTTGAAGTGCTTATGCAATTTTCAACTGTAATACCTTTGTATAAACCCAGGCAATGCCTAATATTTTTCTACGATAGACTTAAACATAACTGCAGCATTATATTATTCATCTGTCAATATGATTTCTCAACCCATTATAAGTACACAGCATGCCATTTTGGCTGCTGAAAGGTTTTGTAAGTGGCATCCCTTGTTCATGAACATTGACCGCAAGTTTTATAAACAAATGTGCCATCACAAAAATACAAATAAATAACATATGTATATATGCTTATTTTATATTTGATTATGACCATGAAATTCCACAATTATGAATAAAAAAGAACAGTGCATGACCTGAAACCCTCATTCTCTTGACAAGTGCTATAACAATGTAGTGCTAGAGCACTTCGAGAGTTTCTTCTTGAGATGACCTGGAACTTCACATTGGACACATGTTTCTAGGGCCACTAAATGAAGGCCAGAGACCCGAAACAAATCTGAGTCTCTGAAAGAGTCAGTCACCTTGTAGGAACAGGCATATCTCGCTGAGACACGGTGCTCCTCGACAACGCCAACATGCCCCTGCCTCACGTGTTTTAGATTCATGGGCCTTTCTAGCTTCTCAGTTTTACTGACACCTTAGCTAATGAATATTGATTTTCAAAACGTTTTATTCCAATAAGGAATAAAACCACCATTAATGGTACATAAGGTTGCATAAAGGCCATGAATATAAAGTCCTAAGCTCTGGATCTTGTAAATATCTTATTTAAAAAAGGGTCTTGGCATATGTAATTAAATTTGCAAATCTGATTAAAATAAGGAGAATATCTTGAATTATCCAGTCGGGCCCCTGTTGCCTTTATGAGTGTCCCTATAAGAGAGAGGCAAAGAGATACATACAGAGGAGAGAGAAGGGCATGTGAGGCTGGAGAAGCTACTAGAAGCTGGAAGATACAAGGAATGGAATATTTGTTGGTGCGTCTGGAGGGAATGTAGCTTTACTGACACCTTGATTTTGACCTCTTGGCCTTCAGAACTGTGAAAGAATAAAGTTGTTGTTTTAAGTCACCAAGTGTGGGGTAATTCGTTGCAGAAGGCACAGGAAGCTAATACTGATGGGAAGGCCAAAGGCATTAAAAATGTTCTGTTAGGATTATCCAAGACGCACTGCCTCTTTTCTTTCCCTCCTTGTTAATTTCCCTCTTCCACACCTCTCTTCCTCCCACCCTTTGCTTCTCCCCTCTTCCTGCATTCTTTGATTTTTAGCCTCTTTCTTGCTATCTTCCTGTCTCCTCTAGAGACACACACACATAAACACACACAAATTTGAGAATAAATTGTGTGGAGTGACCAAATTTTTTAAAATCACAGAAAAATGTCATATAGTGTTAAGTGCTCCTGGAATAAGTTAATTAGAAATTTAAATTATTGGATGATCTGGGATTACCTGCTCAGAAAGTTAAATTTTTACAGGGAAATAAATAGTAAAAAAAAAGGTCCAGCCATACGAGGATAAAAAGAGAGAGCATTCCAGGTAGAATAAATAGGTGATGCAGGTTTTAGAATGGGAATAACATTAGACTGTTCATGACATTGTAAGCGCCCCAGTGGCTGCAAGGTCAATGGTCGCTCATTATTTTAACTTCTGTTTATGACAGAGGAGGTCAGGGATGTTGACTCTTTTGGTCACCATTGCCCCCACACCTCTCTCTCCTAGCACAGTGCTGGGCACGCAGTTCTGCTGTTCAGAATGTGGGACCTAGGGCTAGATTACATCGAAATCTGAGATACTTCCTGGGTAAATTTTGGGCAAATTTCTAACTCTCAGAACCCATTTATAAAATGAAGAAAATAATAAGAGCAACAGCATAACATGACTGTGAGCATTAAATTCATTAAAGCATGTAAACCACTGAAGTGTGGTTCACGGGTATGTAATACAAAACTCAGGACTTTTTTTTTTTAATGGCAGGCTCTCAATAAGTATAAATTAAATGAAGATATGCATTTCTATAGATAAAATTAGCACCAAACTTTTAGACACAGAAAGCGGACTGGTGATTGCCAGAGATGGGGGGTAGAGTGTGGGGCAAATGGGTGAAGGGAGTCAAAATGAATGCCTTGGAGATGAAATGTGTAGCATGGTGATTATACTTAAAAATACTGTATTGCATTCTGGAAAGTTGCCAAGAGAGTAGATCTTAAAAGAGGCCAGTCAGGAACCCCAGCAATGAGCTGGATCTGAGTTTATGAGCTCCAAGAGCAGCACATCTCTTCCTTTTGTAATTACCTCCCTGGATTATTCATCCTAAACTCCTGGAACCTTCAGCAAATCTTTGTAGAAGCTGTGTTATCATCTCATCTGTGGAGCAAGGAGTTAAGGGAAGGGCGCTAGTCTAGTCTGTATTAGAGCCAGAGCATAAACACGTGGGACCTGTTCCTGGGAGAACAGTCACTGGGGGATCTCCCCCAAGCTGGGCACCATAAGACCCCTGAATAGACAAAGGGCACAAACGAAGTTCAGATCCTGTTGTCCACCACAAATCAGTGACATACAAGTGCAACTATCTTGAGGGTACATGTCAGGCCAGTCTCCCACCAGGGCCTGAAGCCTGCACTAGAACGTACACAGTTTTCTCAAGACGGCCCATAGCCTCATGGACCCAGGCCTGTGGAGACTGAAGCCTATATAATTTGGGAATCTCTCTTAAAGAAAATGAATGCAAAATTACCAATTCAGAAAGAGGTGCAAAGTGAATATTTAAAAGAGTTTTAGAATTTCTTTATTATTTTTTAGAAAAGAAACTATCACAAAATACAATTTTTAAAAAGCTGATTAATAACACAGGCATAAGATCAAGAAAAACAATATATCCTCATTAATTGTCTGACAAATTTCTAAGTGTATTTTTCTACGTTTTCTTGATTGTCTTTCTTTAACCATCTCTGCATAAGACAATGATTTTGCAGTATATTTTTAGTAGAGAAAATGGAAAAATATTTCAGTCTTTTCTTTAGCATGGTAGATATTTAAATTAATTTGTTATTGTTCACAGTTTACAAAAGTTTCCACAGGCTGGTTTCTGGTTCTAAACATTTCAAACCTTATTGTTTCCCCATTTTCTACAACTTTCTGGGCTGAGTGTCCTAGGTCACGCTCATCATGAGATTATAGTTTCTGGCCCTGAATCTTCATGTTTCCATTGTCAATGACTCAACTCAGTGGGCAGAAGGAATATTCCTGGGAGCTACTCATCCCCCAGGACAGCTCGCCACAATGTAACTATGACTAGAAGGGACTATGAACCACATCAACATAGCCCACTTGTTCTAAACCAAATGTAATTTCATCTCAATTTCCCATTAGTTGGATCCTCAGAATTCCAGTGAACTTTCCAATGCCAATGTGACAAGAAGGGAGAGGATGTCAGAGTGAACAGAGATAGCGGTCTTAAGCAATTACAGGGAAAATAGCTTGATTTTGCAAATGTTATAAAATGTGCGCACTGAATCCATTGCTAAGGCCTCACCCAGGAACTTGGAAAGGGCCAGCGGCAGTGAGGGGTGCGGCAGCTTCGGCTTCCGAACTTCCCTATGACTCCACCTCTGCACCACGGTCATCTCATTTCTTCTAAAGCAAAAAAGAAATACTTCACTGACTAAGCTTCTAAGCTGCGAGCTAGGACAGACTTCTTTATACAGAATTCTGCTATGCTGCAGGTGGTGACATGATTGCTGGTTCTTATTTCAAGCCACCATTTGCCATCATTAACGTAGATTCCCAAGGTGAATGACTTTTAATTGATATTTTTATGTTTCACATTTTGAAAAAGGAGGTAAAGGTAGTGCATCCATCACTCTGCACCCTCCGCTGGCACCCTCCAAATTGTTTTCTTGGATCTGAAAACCACCCTCATGTGAAGTAGATACTCGTAGCATGGGGGCATTTCCACACGGAAGCACATGCACCAAAATGCTTCCCGCATTAATGAAATATCTGCTGTCCCGCTATTTTCATCTAAAAGTTTCAAAACACTTGGAGCATGGATTATGAAATGCCATGTAGGCTGAAAAAGATATGCCATTTTTAAGGACATTTTATATTTCCGATAACACTCTACTGATTAAAATGAAAGGAAGGGAAGCGTTATGCAAGTCTAAGCCGCAGCTGCAGGGTTTCAGTGATCTATCTATCTTTCTGTTTGGCTCATCATGTCGCTCTGATTTTTTTCTTCTTGCTGGCTGAAGCCTGCATTAAATGACAATATGAAAGTTGAATTCTTTTGTCCTTGAACCTGACAAGGAGCCAAAGCCATACTCTTGCTCACACACTTAATCTGTTATGCAAAACTCATAAGAAATTTTAACAACTTTGGAAAATATTGAAAAGAAACCAGAAAACTTAATTTAAATTTGCACATAATACATGCTTAATAAATATTTGTTGATTTATATTCTAAAAACAAAACTGTTCTTGAGGGATGCACTTTTGAAGTATTTATTGAAGTGGGATTACATATAGAAACAAGCATGAAGGAAACTTTTTTTGAGTACTTTGGAATTTAAAGTATCTCAAAAATTACCTTGATTTAGCAATATTTAGTGGTTTAAAATTTTATTCATTCTATCCCCATTATAAATTGGAATCTATTAGAGTTAAAATTTTTAAGAGATTGAACTTTTAAGATTATCAATCCATAATTGACTCTAATTTACCAATTTGTTGTCACTGCATTCTTCAAACAAAAATTGAATCAATATATGATAACCCATACTAAAGTATGAAATAAAGAAAATATATAAAGAATATTTAAAAATTTTGTCCAAGTACTCTGAACAGGGAAAGAAAACAAAATGTTACTGTTAAATAGAACTTGGTTAGTAAAGCAGGTAAAATAAGTACTGAAAAGAAATCTGTTTTTTCATCTTGTTTTGTTTTTCAGAATGGGGGACTGTCTCTAGTAGTTGTTATTTTCCTTTTAATTACAGGGTCTTTCTTGAGCCTCTTTGTTTTTAGTCAATGGCACTTGTGCCCTTATATACACTTAACTCACACCCTTCTACTTACTTTAGTGAAATAATTCCTTTACTAGAAATCATTGTGAAAGTCATGAAAATTCACCAAGATTTTTTGGAATTGGGTGCTCTTGGTTTAAGTTTTTGACTTTTAATGTTAATTTAATATGCAAGCTTAGCTAAGTAATTTAATTGCTCAAAATCCAGCTTTCCCGCCTGTGAAATTAATAATAAAGACTGTGGGTCCATCCAAGGTGATGATGATGATGATGATGATGATGATGAAGAAGAACTTCAGAATGAAATTAAACTCTGCACAACAGGCAATGCTATTGTCCCCTCCTCTGCCACTGCTGTATTATCTCAGACATTAATAGTCTCTGGCCAGGTAAGGAAATTCTTCAATCCTTGAGTTCACCCTGGAGTGACTTTAACTCTAGCACTCTAACCTCATGTACTCATCCTGGCCTAGACCAGAGATCCTCGACCCTGGGTACATATTAGGATCACTCAAGGAGACTAAATCCCACCCCCAAAACCATTTCTCTAGTTGTGAGTATTTTCTAAAAAGTTCTGCAATTTGCCTCAAAATCCCAACATAATAAGGAGGAGAGGGTGGAATTAAATGAAGGTATAGATAAGACCAGGTTAGCTCTGCCTAAATAATTGTTGAAATTGGGTGATGAGTACAAGGGGGTTCAGCAGTGTACTTCGTAAATGTTTGAAATTTTCCATAATAAAATTTATTTTCACAAAAACCTTTCTAGGTAAATGTATAATTAGAACCTGCTTTTTGGGGATTTCAAACTTGTAATAGGAACTGTGAAACAAGAATTTTTACTCTACCTTCTTTTTAAACTCTCCATCAATTAATTAGTTAATTAGTTAATTAAACAAATGTTTATAAGTGTTTATTCTGGGGTGGAATAGTCCCAGCCCATGTCAGATTCTGGAAACTTCTTAAGGGGCTTACCATATAGTTTGATGAGACATATCATAAACAAATAGGCTATCCACCTTGGGGTAGATAATATGTTCAGAGAAGATGGTATGTAGGACATAAATGATGTGTGTGTGTGTGTGTGTGTGTGTGTGTGTGTGTGTGTGGCAGTAGAGGTGAATTGTACCTTGGGAAAGAATCAAGAATTGCTTCATGGAAAAGTGACTCTGAAGCCGAGTTGGATGAACCCTGCCCACCCTTTAAGGTCCAGCTCAAATTCCACTTCCTCATTTTTCATTTCTGTTATTAAACAAAAATAATCTCTGTTTCCACTCTGTGTTATAACCCTTTGTTTCTACACATTATTTCAGTTACAGTAGGCCTCACTTTGTAAGTTCTTTGAGATTAGGAATTGTTTTACCTTTGCATCCTTCAAAACCTTCCAGAAAAGTGACTTGCACATTATAAGGATCCAATAAAAGTATGCAAACTCAATAACTACATTTTCTTATACTTTATTGCTATGTTAAACATTTTTGTCATATCATTTGACATTTGAGTTTACCCATGTACTTTATTTGGCAATCAATATTAATTTAGGAAAAAGAATTAACTGGTTTAAAAGAAAAATATGTCAAGGTGGAAAGAGAACCCTTTTTTGTTGGTCAAAAATGGACACTGCTCTTTTCAAAGAGCTATAAATAAACATCCTAATTTTTCTGCTCACTGAAAGAGGCACACTATCTAGCCAAGTGCAGCCTTGAATGCTAATTTTGTTCTATTGAGAGCACCTGGAATTCAAAGGCTTTTCCTTCAGTGGCTTGTGCAAGAGCTGTTTTATCTGTAGCATAGAATTTAGAATGACCCAATTCTGTCACTTCAGTGGGAACAAATAATTAAAAGAAAGTTGGTCGACAGAGATAAAACACGCAGAAAAAGAAAAAGGCAGAGCCCAGGAAAAGATATCAGTGAAGTGCTTTCTTGGCACTTTTGTTTTGAATGAAGTTCTATTTTTGCTTTGAACTTAATAAATACAAGGCCATTTCTAATGCTTGGCTTAAAAATCCTGGCATAGCTAGTAAAGAGCCTGAAGGCTCACCCCAGAGAGTATGTTAATAGACCTACAAATCAAGGATGGAACAGGGAATGCCTTGGTTCAAGAATGACAGTGGCACAAGAAGCACAAGGAAGGACGTTTCCGCCTGCCTTTCGGGAGGCGGACTAGATCCTTAACCCTGCTGGTCCTTTAACTCTTAAGCCTAATCGTTTGCAGCCATTACACTGAAGCAAGCAATTTAGAAATGAACTCTATTATGAGAAATAAACAGAAATTCCCAAATAAGTAGTTCTAGGAGCAATAACATAATTTTTGCTTTTTGTTTTTCCAACTCCAGTGAGAACAGGAGCATGACATAATGGCTCAGGATTCAGTATAAGTACATTTACTCCAGAAAAACTATTTTAAACACTAGAAAACTTGTAGTTTTAGAAAAATCAAGAGACACCACAAACAACCACGGGCATTTAAAAAACATACTTCTGTTAACTTTTGGTTGACTATCACACCAAGAGCAATTAAAAACACTGGATAAAATATTATAAAATATTCACTTAAAAGCATCAGAGATCTACCAAAGCAATTATGGCTGAGGGGGCCAAAATCCCAGAGAGAAAAAAAATACAATAACGTGAGCCCAACATTCAGCCAGCTTTACCTCCTACAGTGTTTGCCAATTACAGAAGCACCACGAAGCTCTGACAAAGAACTTCTATTAGTCTCAGGAGACTGAAGTTTTAAAAAATGGATTCAGAATCTACTGTGGAGGACAGATCCAAGTTTTCATTTGGGATCTAAAAAAATTCATACACTGGGAGCAGGAGAAACTAGGTGGAAAAGTCCTAACAACAGAGTGTGGCTTTGAAACCATTCAACTTGTGATTAGATTATGGTGATTTTTCCTTACCCTAATTGCTTATCAGGAGAATTTTTTAATACCCAATATCTGACATTCAGTAATAGGAAATAAGATGAAATGACTAAATACCATGAGAAAAAAACAGAAAATAGAAATTGACCCATAGAAGATCTGTATTTTAGAGTACTCAGGCACAGAATTTGAAATATCTATGATTAATGAGCTCGAAAATTTCAGTAGAGGTCTAGAAGCCTATATTTAAAAACCAAAGGGAGATTGTGAAACTGAAAATTTTAATAACAAATTAATAACTTAATAAATAGGTTAATAATATACAAGCTGAAGGGGACAGTGTTTACCTCTGGGAACTAGGGAGGGGGGTGGTGCCACAGGGTACAGGGAGTCTTCTGGGATCCTAGTTATATTCTCTTCCTTTTACCAGATTACATGGATGTGTTTACTTGATGATAACCTCTCAAGCTATAGATACATGATTTATGTTCTGTTATATACGTGTTAACTGATGAGACTTGTTCATCGAAACATATGAAACACCCTCACAGAGACACTCTAAAATTCTTGGAGGGTTGTGGTGTTTCAGGAAGCTAAATTTCTACAGGTGGGAACAAACACAAAGAAAATAGATAAAATTTTCAGGAGAAAGAGGTTAGACTCTTAAATGACTTCCTCTGAACTGAGGAATGACTACCTCTGTCCAACTTTCTCATGGATGCCCATGGGATGAACACTCAGCTAGCTGGCTCACGCGCTTCTTCCCTTTGTTACGGTGTTCGACTGTAAGACTCAGCTGCGCTTGCTACGAAACCTGAAACTAAAACTATTGTCATTGGCCCTTTATAACAAAATTTAGTTTAATACTGTAAACTGTTGGCATTTGAATACAAAACAGAATTGTTTCTATGAAAAGCTGAATGCGTCCTCAGTAAAGGTAAGTCAGTAGAGAAGAAAACTTGACGACACAACACATAAGGATGGTCACTGAGGAGTACCTGTTTGTGTGCACACTACTAACGTACTCATCGAGAGGGATGCAGGTGCCCACATACAAACACGTGCACAGGATACAGATAACCTAATGATTGCTACTTCACAGAGTTGTTCTGAGAACCAAATGAGCTGACACAGCTAAATGTAGCTATTATTATTAGTCATTAATATAAAAAAGCCAGAATTCATATTCAAGCTCTTAAAAAGAAATAACTGCATTTCATGAAGATTCTTTCTTGGAATTCTACTATAAAATAATACACTGATTTAGGTGAAAACTTCTACTCTCCCCAAAATGGCCATACTCCGGTCATATTGAAACCAAGTGGACCCCTACTAATTATTGTGAATGTATCCAAATTATATGGATTCATAATACTTAAGCTCATTTTTTGAGCTAGACAGGAACAGTCATAGAAAATTAAAAGAGACTGTTCTAGTTGACCAGTGATTTAACCATAACCTAAACAAGTAAAACCCATGTATCTTTCAATTCAAGTGAGACATAAGTAATTCTTTCCCCTCAAGAAATTTTTGCACACCTGCAATGGCAACAAAAGCATACCTAATTGATTGATTTGTGTCTGAATGTGTTCAGTGTTTACTAAACATTTATTGAATGCCGAATAAATGCGCTAATTTGATTAGAAGTTAGGATGAATGATGGGAAATTTTCCCTCTGAGGTCTCTCAGATTGGCTTAAGTCGTCATGTCAGGAGGGGTCTGGGCTACACCCCATGAGATCAGTGGCAGGGCCTAGTACTGCTTGTTGCGGCCTTTTCCACACGTCCGCCTCTAGAACTGACAGTGCTAACCTCGTGAGAAAAATCAGAGCTTCCTGTGCCAGAAGTAATCTTTTTTTTCTCTTACTCTCTCTTGAATTCTATAATCCATTCATTTAGGGCGTTTTAAGTTCTGAGAAAATGGATTCAAAGCCTGACTCACCATTTTTGTTCTGGCTCCCAGCTGCTAAATAACCCTCCAATCAGTAGGTAAAAGGGATGTTTCACTTAATAATCAGGCTTCTTCAGCCTCCTGCTGTAAAGAAATCGGGCTCTTGGAAGGGTTCTGAGGCATGGTATCCGGGGATACCATGGATGGTCCAGGTGCAACAGGCACACGGGCTTGGAAACTGGCAACTAACCTCTGTCTCCACAGTTGGGAGAAGGTGAGCTGCTGTGCGAGAAGCAATAATTACCCGCAAATGGCTCTCCTGCCACAGAGACGGAGGCTGACTCCCCACCCCACCACACTGGGAATAGATTCATAACCCTCATTGCACCTGGAAGTCCACATCGCCATCATCTCCAGCCTTTCTCCGCAGCTTGGGCCACTCTAACCACATTGGCCTTGGTGCTGCTCCGATGAAGCAATTCACTTCTGCCTCTGCCTTACCACTCGCTCTTCTTTCCCAGGAGAGACTTCTGCTGGGGCTGTGCGTGGCTCATTTCCTCACTTTCATCAAGCCTCCTTTCTGACGCCATTTCTTCAGAGGCCTTGCTGACCACCCTACTTAAAGTAGCTCACAGCACCCTATCCCCATCGCTCCCTTCCCTTATCCTGCTCTACTTCAGTGCATCTACCCCTGCCTGATGTATAGATTTTTATCTGTCTCTTGGCTTATTTTCTGGGTCCCCCACTGGAGACTATTCCTCAGTGCCTTAAACACTTAGTAGGTGCTCCACAAATATTTCTAGAATTAATGAGTATTATCTTATTAGCTTTTAATTTTTGTTTGTATGCATGAGGTAATGTATGTCACATGCACAGAGGTCTGATAGTGTGACGTAAAAAACCTGGATTGTGATAAAGTCTTGAAACCCAACCTTAGGCCGTTAGAATTGAAACTACAAATTTGAGCCTCCGTTTCTTCCAAATTATATGAGGAAATGATTATGTATTGCTGTCTTATGGCTCCCACAACAAATTACCATAAATTAGGAGGCTTATACAACAGAAATGTATTCCCTCACAGTTTTAGAGGCTAGACGTCCAAAGCCAAGGTGTCGGCATGGTCACTCTCCCTCCGGCACTCCACGGAAGCGCCCATTCTTTGCATTTTCCATCTTCGGGTGGCTGCTGACGTTCCTTGACTCCACTCTCTGCCTTGATTTTCATATCACCTGCTCCTAGGTGTCTGTCTCTCTCCTATTAGGAGACTAATTTTTGGATTTAGGGCCCACCTGGATAAACCAGGATTATCACCTCATCTCAAAGCCTCAAATTTAATGACATCTGCAAAGACTCTTTTTCCAATAATGTAACATTTACAGGTTCTGGGGGTAGTTTCTAGACATATCTTTTCAGGGAACTACTACAGATTAATAAAGCTAAAATTTGAGCTCAGTGTTTCTGATTTATAGTTAAACTTACTTAGGCTATGATTTCCATTTAGATGACATGACACAGGCATAATTTCGTGTTTGAAAAATTGAGGATAAACTTAAACTGACTTTTGACTATGCATGCTAAACAACCATTCCAAACCACAACAGGACTTCTGGCAACCACCATGAATCTTAGAAGAGACAAGGAAGGATCCTAGCCTACAGTTTTAGGAAGGATGGTCCTGCCGATGCCTTGAGTTCAGACTTCTAGCCTCCAGGACTGTGAGACAACAGATGTCTGTTGTTTTAAACTCCCAGTTTGGGGTACTGTGTTATGGCAACCCTAGCAGACAAATATAAGTCCTAAACTATACCATCTCCTTTCCTTTAGCACACAGAATTGTCTCATCTTACCACTACTCCTCTTGTTGCTATCTGGGCTTCAGTCTCAGTACTTTGGTGAGAGTACTGAGAATAATACAACGAAAAGCTAATTGTTTGAAGCTCCGAAGAAGCGTTTAGGAGAATTGCTCCACAATTTGAGTGAAGGCGTGAGTAATAGCTCAAGATAAGGGCTTATTTGTATAATCTCAAACTGGCTAGTAAATATGAACTAACGTCCATATCAAGAAGCTGCATAATTATGTATTTAAACATGCAGATTGAAGATGATTTAAGAAGACAGGGATCCTGTTCTGAGGCTAATTGGACCCTGGGCTAAGTCTGAAGTAATAGCCTCATGTGAATTTTCCTATCTTCTGTATTTTCCTCCTTCTCTATTGGTATGCCACCTCGTTTCCCAAAAGGGCTCCATTTTTGCTTCTGCATGCATGGCATGGCCCACCTCCAGCGACAGCGAGCAGAAGGAGCCATTGTAATCCCCAGGATGCTGCAACAGGCGGGGCCCTGTCATGGGATGTTCAAAGGCTGCCCATGTCTGTATCCAAGAAAGGTGCTTCTCAGTGTGTGGTACTATTACGGGATCTTGTCACTTTTTTAACATGGTTAGATGGGAAAAGATGTTTGCATGAAATGCCATTGGTAGTGTGATACTATTTTTAGCTATGGAAGAAAATTCTCTGTAATACATCTGTAGTTAGTATTTGCTCATCTAACATATGAATGTTTTCTGATTTCCATTCTATGTGAAAGTAAGATAATAATTCAAATTCTTAGAAAAGGAATTGCATTCCCAGTAAATATATGCATTTTGCTGTGAGTCTTGTTCCAAACACACTAATGCTTGTATTTCTTATACTCTGTAGAGTTGGTGAGGGTGGAATTTTTTTTTTTGTTTTTCTTTTGGTAGAGGACTTGCCTAAGTTGTCTCAAAGCACACAGCAGGGTGGATGGCTGCCCACTCTGTCTTTGCATAAAACTTGTCCTGAAAGTGTAACAAGATGAAAGTTCAACACTGTGGACAAATTCCAATGGTCAGACAGTATGTGATATCCCAACTCATGTGAGTAAAAAAAAGGTCATATGAAGTTCCCAAGAGGAGTGTATGTGAAGTCCTTATGCAGGACACCGGATGATCACTGCCTCTTGCTTCTGTGACCAGTGCCACATCATACTCCCAACATGTCATTTCCATGACCTTCCTTAAGTAGCAACCAAGCAGCATTGGATCAAGGTCACCCTCTGGTGACTAGTGATGCAAACCATCTCACCTGAGAGTTGTCAACTACTTTCTTGAGTAAATTAGACATAACAAACCCAACTCCTACCTGATTTTCCTCAAGTGTCAGCATTCACAATAAAGAAAAATAAATTCGCTTTAACTTTCCCCCTTTTTTAAATTTGCCATATTGTAATAATATTTTCCACTGTCAGTATATAATATTTTAGGTTAAATGATTTTAATTTATTTTATTTTTAATTATTTTTATTGATTATGCCATTACAGTTGTCCGAATTTTTCTCCCTTTACCCCCCTAATTTTAATTTTAAATTAAATTAAATCTTTGAAGGTCATTCTGATGATCTACCTTCCATGCACAATAGCGTTTCTATGGGGAAATGTGTTCATAATTCCAAACTACTGAGTTATTAGAACTGGGCTTTCGGTTTATAATCTCCTTATAATTTGGAAGAAAAACACATACACATACACCCCACAAGATAAATATTTTACTTCAATATTAGGGTGCAAAATATGTTATTTTCTTTCACTCTTTATTTATTTATTTTAAGTATATTTTGTTGATTGTGCTGTTACAGTTGTCTCAATTTTTTTCTCCCCTTTCGTCCCCTCCACCTTGCACAGTCCCTCCAGCCAGCATTCCCTCCCCTTAGTTCATGTCCATGGGTCATATATATAAGTTCTTTGGTTTCTCCATTTCCTATACTGTTCTTAACCTCCCCCTGTCTATTTTGTACCTGCCATTTATGCTTCTTATTCCCTGTACCTTTTCCGCCATTCTCCCCATTCCTCCTCCCTACTGATAACCCACCATGTGATCTCCATTTCTGTGATTCTGTTCCTGTTCTAGTTGTTTGCTTAGTTTGTTTTTGTTTTTGTTTTTAGATTCACTTGTTGATAAATGTGAGTTTGTTGTCATTTTACTGTTCATAGTTTTGAGCTTCTTCTTTTTCTTAGACAAGTTCCTTTAATATTTCATTTAATAAGGGCTTGGTGATGATGAACTCCTTTAACTTTACTTTATCTGGGAATCACTTTATCTGCCCTTCCATTCTAAATGATAACTTTGCCAGATAGAGTATTCTTGGATGTAGGTCCTTGCCTTTCATGACTTTGAATACTTCTTTCCAGCCACTTCTTGCTTGTAATGTTTCTTTTGAGAAATCAGCTGATAGTCTTACATGAACTCCTTTGTCAGTAACTGTCTCCTTTCCTCTTGCTGCTTTGAAGATTCTCTCCTTATCTTTATTCTTGGGTAATTTAATTATGATGTGTCTTAGTGTGTTCCTCCTTGTGTCCAACTTCTTTGGGACTCTTTGAGCTTCCCGGACTTCCTGGAAGTCTATTTCTTTCGCCAGATTGGGGAATTTTTCCTTCATTATTTTTTCAGATGAGTTTTCAAATTAGGCTTTGTTTCCCCACACTAAAACCCTGGGTTGCTCAGTCTGTCTTGTTTCCCAGTTGTTCCTTCCAGTTTATCTGCCTGCAAGTGTGGGACCACCTGGTCCACCAGCCTCCGCCTTGCTTCATCCTTTCCGCCTCTCCTACCAGTCTGGATGAATGTTTCTTCTTTAACTCCTTGGTTGTTGGACTTCCATATGGTTTGATTTTCTCGTAGTTCTGCTTGTTTTTTGTTTTTAAATTTGCTGTTGTCCTTCTTTTGGTTGTGCAAGGAGGCAAAGTGTGTCTACCTACATCTCCACCTTGGCTGGAAATTCAACAGTCCTTCTTTCACTCTTTAAATAAAATGTAATATTTTCCATATTTCCTTCTTGCTGTAATGGTGGCTAATGCAATCTCACTCATTACTAGGATCCCCCTCCCCAGTTTCCACCAGGGTTACTCGGCCTGGTCTTAAATGACGAGCTCCTGGTCGTTGGTCTTCATGGTCACTGCTGATTGTGGTGCTGTACACAGAAGCCAAATGGCTCTGCTGGTCTTGTCAACAAAGGATCAGAGATGTTTCTGCCAGGATGGAGATTCCCTTCCCAGGGCCTAGCCTGTCTGAGTGCACCCAACAGACATTTCCCCTCCAGGAGTCCTGCCATCTCCCCGGAATGTCGAGAGAACTGTTTTCTCCCTGTCCTCCCACTGCACAGTGCCATCTGTCCCTCCCTCAGATGCCCACCTGCTTTCGCGGTCAGAGTAAGCTCAGTCAGTTCAGGTCTCTGTGCGCCCCCACAGCCAACCGCCACCCCAGAGACCTCCATTCCTCCCACACGACCCCCATACAGCAGTCATTTAAAAAATCTTTTAGTTCTGTGTTGGGAGTAAAGAAGGCTACAGATCCCCTAGACTTAAATCACTGTTTGTCCCTAAGGCCAGGCTTGTGGGGGAAAGATAGATACTCCTTGTTTTTTCCTGATTCTTCCATAGACAAACACAATGCAAAGTAAGCAAAAGTAGGAAAGAAAACAAACAAAAAGCCCCACAAGATTAATAGTTTAATAAAATACCCTTCAATAACATATGTATGGTTGTGATTGAACTCTGATTTTCTTTATCTTGTTAGGTGTTTTCCACACTCTGAGAAGTTAAATGTCACACTTTACAAAACTGTGTCATTGAAGACATTTTTCAATGCCTCTTCCTCAGAGAACCGGAGTGCCCATTTAAAGTATTAGCCTTATCGGTGTTTGTTATGTTTATGTATTTAAAAGATCGGTTCCCTGAGAGTATAAAGTTCTTTTTTGTTTTTTAACATTTGGTTCAAATAGCACCTGGTACACAATAAACATTACAGTGTTTCAATACTGGTTGGGTATTTTTTTCACACTTTTCTCCAATGGAAGGTACTGCCTTTGAAGAGTTTGTTGGAAATAATGCAAGGAATGCCATTATGTAGAAAATACTCATGTATTTATGAATTCATGACCAAATTAATATGAAATCATATATATATATATATATATATATATATAAAGAAATTGTGTCATTGAACCTAAGAAGACTAGTAGTGGATACTGTTTGGATTGTACTTTGTGTGACTCTAAAGATATATATCTGATTTTTTAAATTGGTATTATTCCAGAAAGGTTTCACCCTATGTATATGTGCACTCAACTCCAAAATATTTGAAAGTAATTTTTGAGGAGAGAGGCAAGACTGACTGGCCCCATGGCAGTTGCCCTTGGGCAGTGCTCCCCATGGAGAGGGAGAGGCCGGTACTAACTTTTCTTTCCTTTCTCCCTGCGCCATGTGTGCCTCTCTTTGGACTCACTAGCATAGTCAGGAGGATTTAAACATCCATGAGGAATAAATCTGTTACTTATTTTCCTCCAAGGAGAATTACTTCAGGATAAAGATATGAGTGTTGAGAAATGCACTTCAAGTTTAAATACCTTTTTTAGAATGCCTTTTTAAAAAAATGGGATATTGGGTATTTTCTTGGTTGCAGCTGGCAGAGCAGTGAGTGAGTCTGTGTCTGAACAAGTGTGGGGATGAGGCGACCTTGCACCTGCATCACCCCAAGTCCTCACAAGGGTCACTTTAATCCTCACAGGGGCTCTGAGCGATTGAGCTAATCATGTGATGAAGGGGGCGGCTGAAGCCTAGGGCCCTTCATGCACTCGCCACCCTTGTCTAGGGCCCATACCTGAGATTCTGTGGAGCTGGGGAAAGTCCATGTCTCCCCCACAGCCTCTGGGGACTGAAGAGGCACCCGAAGAGTGTGACGCACTGGGACCCAAAACATTAGTGGGGGTGGGAAGGAGAGTGCAGATCAATGAGCAAGGTTCAATGAACCTCAGCATTTTTAAAAATACCTAAAATAGAATAGAGAAGAGGCAGAGCTATAGCTGTGTCCATCTGGTGTAGTAAGCACAGGAATTATTTTAAGAAACTTTGGTGTCATGTATTCACACAGAAACAAAAGCATTCAAAGGCCTGTGTTCAGTCCTAAAAACCAAATGCCTTTTTTTCTTGGTAGAAAATTTTCCTAACTTTGATAACAAATAAAAGAATTCATAATAACCTTTAAGAATATTTTTCAGTTATTTAAAGTCAATTTGGAACATGAGTCTTTTAAGAAAAAAATATGTTAGGGCATAGTCAGAATATGATGGAAGAGGTAGAGAAAATGAAAAACCATAATGCACTTTTTCTTCACCTATCAAACGTCAGAACAATAGACATCATGAGAGAACTTTAGGTACATCCTCTATGTCATGATGTCTTCAGGCTACAATGTTATACAAGCGACAGTTACGCTGTAATTGTTGCTATTGACGCAAGTACTTCAGTAGCTGAAACAAAAAAAGTATTTGAAATCTACCCAAATCATAAACCTTGGGTAAGAGTTCCATCTGGAAAGTGTTACCAAAAAGTATGTCCTGGATTTCATTGCTCCGCACCCTGAATCAATAATCTTTTTCAATGAATCTACCAAGAGGGGCCATTTTCCCTGCAGCGTGGTGACAAGGAAAGGGGTCCCTGGGAAGCTGACTAGGAGAATGACTGATCTGCCCAATGAGTGCAAACTTTAAAATGACTACTAATTATCATCATAATAATATAATGCATTAATATTAAATCATCTGATAGGATTTTATATTCATCCTCTTATATAAGTGCATTCCCTGGTGCTGACAGTCAGTTTCTGTCGGTGTGCTGACAACAGCAATTTTAACTCAGGAACTTTGGCACTGATCCAAAATCTAGGTATAGTGGGTGAGAGGTGAGGGAGGTGTAGCTAGTCCAGCAGGGAGACTTGAAATGATAAAGCGGGTAGGGAAGGAAAGTGAGTGAGGAGACAATGCCCTGGAGGAGACAGAGAAGCTTTGGCCTGGAGCTCAGTGCAGCAGGTAGGGAGGGTGCTTGGATGGTGCGGACAGTTGGAAGTTGGTGGTTTGTGTGGACAAAAACCAGGGACAGAGAGCAAAGGGGTTTGGCAGATGTGGAGTTAGTAGGGGATCTGAGCTGGCAGGGCTGGGAGACAAAGCACAAAGTAGGAGAAAGGCCCTATTGGGTTGAAACAGATGAGACAATTGTCTCACAATGGGGACAGAACCAATGGAAAAGAAAGCTAGATGCAGAGATGACAGTCAAGGTAGGATTGGATAAAGGTCAAAAACAGGTAGATGGAGAACCAGGATGAATATAAATAAATGGGGGGAGAGCACAACAATATATATATGGGTTGGGGAAGGCTCAGAGTCCTGGGGGTTAGGAAGGGAATAAGATAATGGGACTAATGAAAGAAATGAGGGATGGGACTCAGAGAAAAGGCTGCCAAAGAATGGAGGGACTAAAAAACTTGGCATGGAGTGAGTGCATGATAAATCGAGGAAAAGGTTTAAAGGTGGAGAAAGAAAGAATGGTGAAGAGAAAATGGGCCTCGGAAGATGGACGAGTCGGGGGGTAGAAAGAAAGGAGTAAAATGATGAAAGAGATGGTACAAAATGAGAAGAGAGAAGGAAGGGATATAAAACTAAGAAAGGACTCAGAGAGATTAACAGAGACAACATGTTCAGCGAGTGTGTGCAGAGAGGAGGATGGGAAGAGGAGGTGCAGACCTGGGGGAGAGAGGGAGAAACAGTGAAGACAGAGTGGGGCACGTGGGAAGCCTGGGCCTCAGCTCCCCTGGAATAAAGAAAAAAGGCCTGGCCTCGGGCAATGCCCAGAGGCTGGGATGGGGGCCAAGAGGCTGGAGGAGGAGAGGGAATGGAAGTGGCTAACCAATGCGCTTAAAGTTTCAGTTCATCACGAAGTATACTAAGTTCTAGAGATCAGCTGTACAACATTGTATCTGTGATTAACCATACTGTGTTGTACATGCAAAAATTTGTAAGAGGGTAAATCTGGGAAGTGTTCTTACCACAATAAAATGAAATTGGAAAAAAAAAAAAGAAGGAAGAATTGGGGAGGAGATACAGATAGAGAGGGAAAGATGGAGAAACAGGAAAGGGAGTAACAAAGAGAGGGGCCTAAATAGAGAGTTCAGGTCTGAAGCCCCTTCTTCGGGAAGACCCAGGGAAGACCCCTGTCTCCACGGAGGAACAGAGGCAGTGGTCGGTGACATCAGAGAGAGGCAAAGGCAGGGAAGGGGCAGAACACGGACAGGGTAGGCAGCAAAGATCAAGTGAGGGAAGCTGATGGTCTGAAGTTGCGCGAGACCTACAAGATTACCAGTAGTGTGAAGGGAGAAATAGCGGACGAATAGCCACCTTGTTCTTAGAGTGGTAGGCGATCAGTAGCCAAACGGATCAGTCCAGCAGTGACGCTGGCCCATCACCACCCCATCCAAACCTGCACTGAAAGAGTCAACCAAACTCTAGAATAGCCTCTAGTGCAGAAGGCTGTGTCCTAGGATGGCCCCAGCCCCAACACCGCCCCCACTAGAAAGCTCAGTGCTGCCTGCCAGGGTAATTTACTGTTTGTTTTAGTCAGCACCTGATGACAGGTCCCTGCCTTCCCTTTCTTAAAGCAAAATGCCTTTTTTTCCCTTTGAAAACCAACTTCCTTTAGTGTTTTGTTTTTTTTTTTTTTTGAAACCCCACAGAACTGGTGATGATAAATCCTGCCTTTGGCCAGCTTTGCCAATGTTGGAGGTGCTGATGCAGTTTCCTTTTTTTAGTTATTTCAGGGAATTGAGCTCATTTAAATTTCACTATTTAAAGAAAAACCCACCCCCAAACAGTGCTGTTTCATGTTGGTTGAATAATTCACGAACGGGCAGATGGAAGTGCACATATAGCTACAAACTGAGCGTCCCTTCATATAAGCACCCTTCTGTTGAACATTCCCTATTCGGCTCCAACATGGCTAAAGCACTCCATGGGAGGAGTCAACAAAGTCACCATCTTCACTCAAATACCACATTTATGTGGATTGATTAGAAACTTCCCAGCAAAGCACTGTTTCTGAAATCTTATAAAACAAGGACAGAGTAATTAGAATCCAGGCCATTTACTACAAAATGAACATCCTGTCAAAGAATTGTGCTCCTCGTTCTGAATTTGTTTGAAAAACATTAAAAAAAAATACAGTTACTGCTTTACTCGTTCAAAAACATAAATAGAAAAGTGCAGAAGGCTGTGTCCTGAGCCACTGAGACCCTCAGCCCGGGCCCCCTGCAGAGCAGTGGGGATGGGGTGGGGGGTACCTGGAGACTCCGGGGAATTAAACATGTACTCAGCTTCCAGAGTCTTTATCTAATCTTCACTGACCATGTGAAAACTACTTCAAATGTCTGTGTCTGCTTGCGTTTACGGTGAGGAGGATATCAGCCTCCTACTCAGAACGTGTGGGGGTAAATAGCAAACGAGTGCGATTGAAAGTGCGTTGCCGATACTCTGTGGAGAGCCGCGTGGGGTGCCAAGTGATAATAACCCTACTCAGGGCGAATGGAAGGTGTAATGACAAAAAGCCTGCTGGATTTCTAAATCTACAGTTCAGCCACACTGAGGTTTGGAAGTTCTTTGAAGGCTTTGCCATGGTCTGAAGGGCGTCAATAACTCGTTTTAGTCCTAAACAAATGAAACATTAACATTTGCACATATGCGCATTTCAACAAGAATTTGGGAGAAACATGCCTACTTCTAGTTTAGCCTAAGATCCTAGAGGCCTGAAAGTCCACCACTACCTAGGCCCAGAGCTCTGGGAGCCACATTCCTGAGGAGGGCCGCTTCCCATGGGAAGACACCACCTGCTGGTGATTGCGTGAGGCAGCAATTCTTCCTGAGGCTGATGTGAATTCTGAGTCCCTAGCACGTCTGTATGTTGACTCTAGTTTTACTGCTCTCCGAAGCAACAAAATCAGTCAATGCCTTCTTCCGTGAGAAAGAATTTCACATTTTTGGTGTTAGAACTCCCGTTTTTCTCAAGTTTTTATTTTCAGCAAAAATACTTGCCAATTTCACTCCTTATATGACATTGTACTGATAGCTCCTCATCATCAATGCCATCTTCTTGTAATACAGTCTAACTTGTTACTGGTTCTCTTAAAATGTGTTCTTCAAAATGGGTCACTACTTTAAGAGAAGGGTCTAATAGCTTAAAGCACAGTGAGGACTTTTTCATTTAAATTGTAGCCTAACAGACATTTATTGAGTGTTTGGCACTATGGCTGTAATGATAAACAAAATAGACATAGTTCTTGTTTTGTGAAGCTTGTGTTCGAGAGTGGCAGAGGTGTGGGAAGGAGGCGCCCCTCCCAAGAGAAAATCACGAAGAAGTCAACAAGGGTAATTCCAAGCCTCGACCTGTGCTGTGGTAGATGTGGCTGACTGGTACCCAGCACCATCCCCCCTTCCTTCCAGTTTGCCTGCCTTTTTTGCCTAGCCTGGAAGGCCAACACTGCACCTTCCAA
This sequence comes from Mormoops blainvillei, assembly GCA_004026545.1. Lineage (NCBI taxonomy): Eukaryota > Metazoa > Chordata > Mammalia > Chiroptera > Mormoopidae > Mormoops > Mormoops blainvillei. The sequence goes on from PVJD01007914.1 coordinate 77,720, forward strand.
ACTGTCTTTTCGGTAGGATTCGGGGTGACGATTAGGTTGCACCAAGTAAATGCAACTCAGGTAGATCCTTATTACAGAGTCTTATTCCCAATGCACTGAAAATCCATTGAAGAAGTCTAAGCAATATTCTAACATTTATAGCTTTAACACTTTTAAATATTGGATAAGGCTAATCTCTTACTTCTTTTTATTGTTGAAATTTTAAGTTAGTTTTTGCTCAGTTATTCTTCTAAATGAATTTTAGAATAACTTTATCAATTAAAAAAAAACCACTGTGGATGATTGCATTGAGTTAGGCTTAAAAATTATTTTGAGAAGAAATGATTTAATTTTCCATCCTTAACATATTGTTTTCTCCACTTAACATACATTTCCTCTCTCAATAAACTGAATAGTAAGCTAAACATCCTAAATATTGTAATAATAGGGATTTATTCAGGGTACTGTGAGAACTTATAATTCTGTAACCTTGGCCATACTCAGGATTACAAGAATATCTTTCTAAAATTGAGAGTTCAGTTGAGTCTTAAAGAATGACTAGGAGTTTACTGGGCAGAGAGAAATGTGAGAGGGGACAGTTCCAGACCCCTTGATGAACTTACAGG